>QEPC01007485.1:157610-241859 GCA_003113815.1 Sphenodon punctatus
CCCCACCCCAGGGATCATACAGTACACTACTTAATACTTACCGGCTGCTGCTGGGACGGCCGCTGGTGCTGGTGGGTTCGCTCTGGGTTGCTGGCGGCGGCCCGGAGCTGGCAGTAGGGACACTCAGGGGAATTTTTTTGTTTAAATCCAGGCTGGGCAGGGTGGGTGGGGGGTGTCCCCCCTTCCACCCGCGCAGCCTGGGAGGGGGAAGGGGGAGGATTTTTTTTATTCCATTGATTTCAATGGGGACAGTGCCCCATTGAAATCAATGGAATAAATCCAGTACCGGTATACCAGATTTAATCCGTGAATCTGGTTTTTTTGGAAACTGGAATCTGGTAAATCCGGTAGCCGGTAATTGCCCTGGGGTCCCACCTCTAATGTTTGTACCTATAGTCCTTGTTTTCCCCTGTGTGAAACCCTTAATAAGTGTCCTGGTATTGGTTTGTCCTGTCTTCCCAGTTGTCTGTGTTGGTGATGTCTGGTTAGCTTGTGTTCCCCCATCGCTCTGCATTCCCCTATAACCATGCCTTGCTTCCCCCCCATAAGTTTTGTGGTTCCCATAGTCCCACTTGGCCCTTTTTCTCCCCCTAGCTCTCTATTCCCCTATAGTTGTGCCTTGTCTCCCCCCCCCCACCCCCGCCCGCCCCATCTTGTGTTCTTCTTAGCCTGTCTGGCCTTGCTTTCCCCTTAGCCGTATGTTCTCCCTTAGCCTTGCCTTGCCCCATCCCCCTGTAGTTTGTGCCCCCTCCTTGCCTCGCTTCCCCCTGCCTCTGTCTCCGCCTTTGCTCCCCTAGCCTGTATCCCCTCTTGTTGCTCTTTGAACCCCTCTGTCCTCTTCCATGTCTGGAGTGCCTCTTCCTCTTGCTTCTGTAACTTCAATGATGAGCTGTGCACTCTGTTCCCTGGCTGATAAGAATGAGAACAGTCTTGAAATACCCAAGAGACCAGCTGAGAGGTTTCTCCTACCTGGGTTCCCTGGGCTGTTTCTACGATTGTTCCCCGGTTGTAGGTTCCCTCACCCCTCCTCCCCTGATAGAGTAGGTTCCCTCACCCAGGCCCCCCTGACACCTGGTACCATTAAAGTTTTATAGTAATTTTATAGTTGGTGATCTCAACGTTCTATAGAGACTGCACTGGCATCCACCCTTAGGCAGGAAGCATTTTATTTTATTTTTATTTATTTATTTTTCACAACTTATATCCTGTCCCTCCTGCTGAAGTAGCTTGAGGGCAGTTAACAATCACAAAATAAAATAAATATAAATATAAAATACACTAAAATAAACAAGTCAATAAAGTATAAAATAGTCCATATGGGGGAAGTAGAACAAAAAGCAGACCCCACCCTAACCTAGAGATGTACACCAGGGACCCATGTCATAATTCTTTTTCATTTTTCATTTTCTTTATTTAAATCTTTTTTTTAAAAAAAAAATATCAAAAAATTAATTTTTGTATTTGCTTTTGTTTTTGATTTCCATTGGTTTGAATGAAAAACACATTTGGCTGTACCTTTTTTATTTTTCATTATATTTGGATGAAACATGGAGGGTGTATACCTCCAATGGAAGGCATTAGGTGTGCCAAATTTCAGAAAGATTGGATAAAGGAATCCAATTATATAAGCAGCTGGATTGTTATTTTTTTTCAAAAATCTGCATATGCATTCCTGGCTGTACCTTCTTTGTCTCCCATCTAGTGTGGATGAAACTTGGCAGGTTTATACCCCTCCCCAAGGTTACTATCTATGCCAACTTCTAGAAGGATTGGATAAAGGGTCCTGGTGGTATAAGCAATTAACTTATAAATATATGACTGACTAACATCTTTGTAGTCCAACCAGTGTACGTGATATTGGGCAGGGCTGTATCTCACACCTTCAGGGTCATCTCTGCCAAGTATCAGAAAGATGTGATAACGGGTCCCAATTTTATAAGTCTGCAGAGCATATGCAGAGAATGAGCCTATGCCAGGGATTCTTTTACATGTCAGTGTGGTGTAAGATCTGATTGTGATGCCAATTGGCTAGCAAAAATGTCAACCAAATAACCTCATTCTGTGTGTGACCACCCCAAGTTCTCTCTTCCACTTGTTACTGGGAAGTTGGAAACATGTTTAGGAAAGAGCCAATAGAGATTCTCTTATGTTCTGTGTCACAGTGCTGCAGGATGTGATTGTGATGATAACTGGCCAGCCTGAATGTGTAAACTATGTCTCCTGATTGCTAGGATCCTATCCCCAAAGTCCCAGTTATGTCCCTTCTATGCCCACCTCAGGGCCGCCCCCATGCCTGCCTCAAAACCACCACTGATTGGTCCTGTAAAGCTGGAAGCATGCAGTAATTGGTCAATGAATGTGGCTGTTGGTCTTTTGGGTTGCTCCCCATCCTCCTCCCACTGCCATGCCAGGTGCCTGCCTCTGACTGGCACTGCATGTGCTGCTATTTATCTGAATAATAGCCTTCAAGGGGATAACTTCAATTGCTTATAATTGCGTTTACCTGATAAGAGGCAGATGTGGTGCTCTGAGCGCCTGCAACTGAAGCAAGGGTGGGGTCTGAAGCAAGGCACATAAAAGGAGGGCCATTAAGCTGTCTCCTTTGCTGTTATTATTATTATTATTATTAACAAACATTTATATAGCGCCAGCAGTGTACCTGGCACTTTACAAAGTAATAAAATAGACACGGTCCCTGCCCCTAGGGCTTACAATCTGAGAGACAGGAGCTGGGGGAGAGACTTAGGAAGGGGAACAGAGGGAGAGACAAGGGGTCTAACATTCATGAAGATGCGAGGTCTCAAGTGCACGTACTTGGCTTGGTTACGATGAGAATGACAGCAGGCAGGTCCATGTTGCAAGGATAAGGGTAAACCGATCGTAGGTATAGGAATAGTGGCTCAGCAGGATAAAGAGTCAGACAGAGCAGAGCGAAAGAGGTGAGTTTTAAGGAGAGATTTGAAGGTATGAAGGGAGGGGGCAAGGCGGATGTGGACAGGGAGGGAGTTCCAGGCATGGGGGGCAGCAAGTGAGAAGGGACGAAGGCGCTTAGGGGAGCAGGGAAGGCGTGGAAGGGTGAGAGAAGGGACAGAGGAGGAGCGAAGTGCACGGGCTGGAGTATGGAGGGCGATAAGTGCAGAGAGGTAGGGGGGAGCAAGGTTGTGAAGAGCTTTATAGGTGAAGACTAGGAGCTTGTGCAGGATTCGTTCAGGAAGGGGAAGCCAGTGAAGCGAAGAGAGGAGGGGCTGCACATGGTCGAAGCGACTGGCGAGGTAGATGACCCTGGCAGCAGAGTTTTGGACAGAGATGAGGGGAGAAAGGTGAGACCGGGGAAGGCCAGTGAGAAGGAGGTTACAGTAATCGAGGCGAGAGATGACCAGAGCATGAACAAGAGTTTTGGCAGACGAGACAGAGAGAAAAGGGCGAATCTTAGCAATGTTATGGAGGGAGAAGCGACAGGATTTAGCAACAGAGTCAATGTAGGGTTTAAAAGAAAGGGGTGAGTCAAAGATGAAGCCTAGGCTACGGGCTTGGGGGACAGGCAGGATGGTGACTCCATCAATAGTTATTGACAGTGAGGAAGGAGAGGAAGGATGAGGGGGGAAGATAAGGAGTTCAGTTTTAGCCATGTTGAGTTTGAGTTGACGTTGAGACATCCAGGTAGAGATGTCAGAGAGACAGTTGATGAGACGAGCTTGAACAGAGGGAGAGAGAGAGGGAGTAGAGAGATAGAGTTGAGTGTCATCAGCATAGAGGTGGTATTGGAAGCCATGGGAGGCAATGAGTTTGCCTAAGGATGAGGTATAGATCGAGAAGAGGAGAGGGCCAAGAACAGAGCCTTGAGGAACACCAACTGAGAGGGGGAAGGAGGAGGAGGCGGAGTTGGAGAGAGACACATTAAAGGAGCGGTCAGAGAGGTAGGAGGAGAACCAGTTATGGACAGAGCCACAAAAGCCAAGGGAGTGAAGGGAATCCAGCAAGAGTGAGTGGTCAACAGTATCGAAGGCAGCAGAGAGATCAAGGAGGACAAGAATGGAATAGAGACGTTTAGATTTAGCCACCAGAAGATCGTTGGTGATCTTAGCGAGAGCAGTTTCAGTAGAATGAAGGGGGCGGAAGCCAGATTGGAGGGGGTCAAGGGAGGAGTTGGAGGATAGGAAGTCAAGGCAGCGGGAGTAGACAACACGTTCAAGCAGCTTGGAAGCAAAAGGAAGGAGTGAGACAGGACGATAGCTAGAAGGGTCAGAGGGGTCAAGAGTGGACTTTTTGAGAATAGGAGAGACTGTGGCATGTTTGAAGGCAGAAGGGAAAGAGCCAGTAGAGAGGGAGAGGTTGATGATGTGCAGGAAGGAAGGGGCGACAGTGGGAGTAATGGAGGTGAGGAGGCGGGAAGGAATGGGATCAAGGGGGCAAGTGGAAGGGTTGGAGGAGGAGAGCAAAGAGGAGATTTCTTTAAGGGAGGCAGGGGAGAAGGAGGATCAGAGCTGGTGATCAGAGCTTGTAGGTTCCTGTGATCTGGCCTGTGTGTTGGTATTTGAAGAAACTGTGGTTTACTAGATTCCCTTCCCTTCCCCTCCCCTGTATGAAGAGTGCTGTGTGTGGTGAGTGATTGTGTGCTTCTGTCTTCCTTACCGTTGACCTTCCTTGCCTTCCTGTGTGTGGTTGTCCTAATCCCTCCCTGCTCCCCTTTGGGGTTCCCAAGGCCTGGGGTCCTTACCCCCTCCTTACTTGTTTCCCCTCCTGGGTCTTGTGTGTGTGGAGGATTACTATAATCCAGGGCGTGACATCTCTGGTAGGCCCCCTGATGAATGGTGGCTGTCAGGTGCCTTCTCACATACAATTGATCACACAATGATACACCATACAGAGGGCTCCTTTAACACTAATTGTGTGCATCTGTGAGTGGGGTTTATGTACTTGTGCACCCCTCCTTTTTTCCTGGTTGCCCTTGTTATCCCATATTCCCCACATAGATTTAAAACAATCAAAGGAAGTACTTTTTTCACACCACATACAACTAACTTGTGGAACTTGTTACCAGAAGACGTTACGACGGCCAATAGCATAACTGGGATTGGATATGTTCTTAGAGGATAGATCCAAATGGCTATTAGTCAAGCTGGTCAGGGGCATAATCTCTGTCTGGAGCTGGAACTAAACAACAGGGAATAGATTACTCCATTATAACTTATTGTATACTTCTCTGAAGCAACTGAAGGTGACTACTGTTGGAGGTAGGATGCTTGCTGGGCTGGATGCACCACTGGTCTGTTCTGGTATGGTACTTACGTTCAGGTGCTGGATGTGGACCTGAGGGACGAGGTTTCAAAGATGTTTTAGGCATGAACACACTGGATGGAAGACTTTTAAAGCCCTTAGGTTACAATCAATGACTTTTAGTTTTGCAGGGATGGTATAGGGGGTGGAATACGCTGAGCGATTGTGTGTTTGGAAGGGGGACGTTGAGGATCTTTTACACTACTTATTGTATTGTCCTCTTTATGCATAACCATGGCTTAATTTGTTTAGGGCTGTGAATGTAAACTCTGACTGGTCTAATTCTTGGTTGCTAGTATTTTTGTTTATTGATAAGAATTTGTGACAGCTGCAGTTGCATCATTTGTGGTTAAAATTCAGAGTTCAGTTTATTAATTTTATTGAAGGTAGTGGTTGGCTTTCTTTATTTTAATGCTAGGTTTTATGTATGTATTGCTGTTAATATTCTAGTAACTGCTTTGTATGTATCTTATATAGCTTTGTATTGACAAAGCTAAGAAGGCTAGATCAATAAATACTTACTTACTAGAACTCACTGGATAGCCTTGGACATGTCACTCTCTCTCAGCCTCAGTTCCCCATCTGTAAAATGGGAATAATAACCTACCTCACTACTGTTGTTAAGGGTAAACTAGATAAAGACTATGAAGCTTTTGAGTAATGAAATCACTATACAAATCATACATTTGTATAGTAAAAACAAACTTTATTTTGGGAGAAGGAGAGAGAGCCGAATACAGCTTTCAAGTATTCTCATCCACAGTGATCATGAAGACCACCAACTCTTGCCTTTTTACCAGCCTCCTGAGGGAACAGATGGAGCAATTTCTCCAAATGTTTCATGATGGCCAACATTTGTTAGCTGCAACTGTCAAACTTGAAGGCTAAATTCCAACAACAGTCTAACACCGCTATTATGAACTATCCCTTCAGGGCATTCATCTCATTGGTCTCCCACAGCAGATATGTTTGGGGTGAGATCCACCACATTGGCACCAAAAAATAAGGCTAAGAACTTCCCTTTGATGGCCAAGATGTCCTTGCCAAAAAGTCTAAGAGGTTGTAGTGCATTGTGAACAAAAACTATATGCAGTAAGAAGAGCGTAGACAAGACGATGGAAATGTGCCTAAAATCTCAGTGATAAATATTTAAGTAGATAAGAAAAACTTGATGATTTTGCCTTATAGCATTCACAGTTACCTGTTTAAGCAGTGACATCTATTCTGATCTTTAAAGCATACTTTTACTTTTTTATTATGATTTTCCATTTTGACAAATCCTAGAATAGACTCATAAGGCTGGAAGGAACCTCAGGGTTAGTTATTCCAGGCCCCTACCTGTAGACAGGATCCACTGTGCCTACAACCATCCTTGAGAGATGTCTAACTTTTAAAGGTCTCCAGAATCTCCCCAAGCAAATTGTTCCATTGTCTAAAAGTCCTCACAGTTAAAAAAAATTCTTCTGAATGTTTAGCCTAAATATTTTCTCCTTTAATATATGCCCATTACCTCTAGTCAGAGAAAACGGGGCATTATTTTACTTTAACAACCCCTCATTCATGCCTTCATCACCTAAAGGCTAGACTACTGCAATGTGCTGTACATGGGGCTTCCCTTGTTTCTGGTTCGGAGGCTGCAGCTGGTGTAGAATGCGGCGGCCCATCTCCTTATGGGGACGGGAAGGTGGGAGCACATAACACCTGTGCTCCGTACTCTGCACTGGCTGCCTATAGTGTGCCGAGCCCAATTCAAGGTGCTAGTGTTGATCTATAAAGCCCTACACGGTCTGGGCCCCTCATACCTTGGGGACCGCCTCACCCTCCGCGCCTCAGAGCGATCCCTGTGGTCCACCAGGGGTGCCTTTTTGGAGGTCCCCCGAATGGAGAGGGTGTTCTCGGTGGCCGGGCCGAGGCTCTGGAATTCCCTCCCGGAGGAAGCCCATCTGACCCCAGGTCTGTTGGCGTTTCGGCGAGCCTGCAAGACCTGGCTGTTCGCCCAGGCCTTCGGAGTGGAGGGTGGGGTAGGGGGGGATTTTTGAAGAGTTTTTATGTTGAGGGGGTTTGTATTTTTAAAAGATTGTTTTAATGAATGTGTGTTTTTATGCTGTAAGCCACCCCAGACAGAGTTAGACAGTGACAGCCATTTAAAACGGTAAATGTAAAAGGAGCTACAAATTTCAGCCCCTCTTACATTTGCTATGCTAGGGCAGGAGGGGGTCAGGGAGCATTTTCACATGGACACAGAGGTGTACAAGACCACATTTGGGGGTGCACCCCTGTGTCTGCTCGCTTGCAGCTATGCCTGGGTCCATTTTAAATGGACCCGGCGACTGCCAGGATCCACCAGCAAGACACCCATCCCTCACGCGTTGCTGAGGCAACCCCTGACCGAGAGTGGGGCTACAGTGGCCGTCTGTCAAACAGATGGATGGCAGGCAGATCTGCCTCCAGCTGGTGCCCAGAGTTGGGCTGCCTGCTCTACTGGCAGTTCTGGGACATTCTGAAGCAAGGAGAGCCTGCTCTGCCTGCACATCTGGCAGGATGCCTTCAAAGGGACGGCCCACCCAAGGGTGAGGCAGGGCAGAGGTAGAGCAGCTGTCTGTGTGAAGAGACTCAGGGAGGCAGAACTATCTGAGCAGACAAGAGCATATTATGGTTTGGAGGAGGGGTGTGGAAAGCGTATCTCAACTCTCCGCAGGTAGGTAACCTCGCCTGCCTTCAAAGTGCTCCGTCTGCTTGCCTGCGTGTTTACAATCATGCCCAACTATGCATCTTCAGCAATTTGATAATACTCTCTGTACCTTTTGTCCAAATAACTGATGGAAGTGTTCAACAGTACTAGACTCAAGCCAGACCCTTGGAGAACCCCATTTGTTACCTATTTCCATCTGCTAATGAACCATTGATTACTATTCTTGTGGTACACCTACTTAACCAATTGAGAACACACCTAAAAGTGGGCATTTTAACACAAGACACTCTCCACTACCCACCTGCTATACATGTTGCAGGGCCTCAGTGTTGCCCTATGGGTGCCCTGTAACATGTATAGTGGATGGGTGATGAGTGGAGAGTGTCTTGTGTGAAAATGCCCAGTAGTACCATTAATCCTATATTTCCTTTTTTTAAAATAAGCATATCATGCTGAATTGTGTTGAAGGCCTTGCTGAAGCAAAGGTATATTATGTGAATTCCATTTCTGTTGACTAGTCATGTCTCTATCAAAAAAAAATAAAAAGAGATGAGTTTGTCAAGAACAACCAAAATGGTGGCTATTGTACTGAAGTCAAGTTAAGAAGTACATAGTTTTCTATTTCATTCTTTCCCCCCATCTTGAAAATAGGAATTATGGGTGCTTTTTAGACAAATGCCTCCCCACCTATTACCCACCAATCACCGATTCATCATGCATGTTTCAGGGCTGCATAGGGTGCCAATGCAGTCCTGCAACATATGTGATGCGTGGATGATTGATGGGTATTAGGTGGGGAGGCGCTTGTCTAAAAAACACCCTACATTTGCTCTTGGTTAGTCCTCAGGAACTCTACGTGCCTTTCATGACTCAGTTTGTTGAAAATATTGTCCTTCAGGTTTACATATATATAACCAACACTAGTGTGTTAAATTTATTCTATCCATGTCCAATGATTACAGGAGGAAAACTTGAAGCAAGAAATGGATTTTATTAAAAATGAGCTAGCTTCACTTAAGAGAGCATTTGGACATCTCAAAGAGTCACAAACTAGCACATCTTCTCAGAGAAATCAACATACTAAGCAAGAAGAAAAGCTTCAGGTAAAAATAAGATGCATCAACGTAGCCAGTGATCTGGGAATCCTGCGTACTGTGCATGCAACAGTTTCTTCCTTTTCTCAGGATCAATAGTATCGTGCCATACAATGCTGAAATCCAGATGCTTCTTCTCTCTTGGATATTATTTGCCAGATTTTTCCCCCCAAATACGGTCTTTAACAAATTTTATTTCTGAAATACATTTTACAAAGTGTTCTCATGCTTCCCGTGTGTCGGGAAACATTAGATAATATCCTACCGGCCTTTGATGCCATTTCTGGGCTTGCTAGAGCTGTGGAGGCTATTGTAGCAGAACTGGAGGGGCAGCTCCTCCACTTTTGATCTAAAAAAGATTTAAATTTCTGTAAACTGGGATCACTAGAATTTTGGTATCATCCATTACTCATTGTTCGATAAAAGCATTTGTCACAAATTGTCTCAGGGAATCACCATTCTGAATAAATTAATGTGAATGCAGAAAGCAAAGGAAAAGCATAACATGTCGGAATACTCTGAGCTGAAATCTGGTCCCTGCTATAATCCCTCTGTACTGCTCCAACGGGATAAATGAGATGGGGAAAATGAGATGGTCTTAGAAGGTTTGCAGGTGTGAATGTCAGCATAGTCAGTTCTATACTGCTCAGCCCTATTCCCCCTCTCACAGAGAAGCAAAAAGCAGCCATTCCGGAGAGCTGGTGCAGCTGCTTCCGGCTATACTACTTTCTAGGTTGCAGCAATCCACAGAAGGAGGGAGGCTAGTAAAGACCGATTACTCTTTGGAGAAAAGGTAAAATAGAAACAAAGCTTGAATCTTGGAATCAGTTTGCTTCCTGTACAGCAAGTGGGTCGTGTATTTTCACATTGCATCCCACTTGCATGGGTTGTAAATTTACAATAATAACCAGTACGGGGGAAACAGTCCAGAGAGGCACAACTGCATCCCTTTGAAATTAACACCTTTACTTACTGTATTTTTTACTTAAACTTTACATTGTTTTCACAATAGGTTGTAAAATGTTTTGGCTACTTTTTAAATTAGTTTGACTGCTCTCTTTCCTCAGAGAAGAAAAATCATCATTGTAGACATTTATTTTCACTGGTTTTGAATATAGCTTTCATAGAGTTGGTTTGTACTGCCATACGTTTACCTATGTATATGAATTGGCAGGAAGATGACTTAGCCATTAACTAGCCCTTAAAATGAAACCTTTCAAGCAAACAAGGTTAAAAAAGATTTTGTAGCATAATCTGGCATGTATACTTGAATTACAGAGAGAGAGGAATTACAGGGAGAGGGGAAAGGACAGACAGACTGACCCTTTTGGCTCTTGAATTTTTCAAGGCTTTGAGGGGTGGTATAATTTGACCTTTATCACAGCTTTATTCAGCAGTACCTTTTGGCCCTTTCTCCATCTCTTCCCAGTTGGCAATGCCCCAGCACTGCTTTGTGTTCATATGAGATTTGTGCATGGGAATAAAGGATTTGTTTGAAAGACATGAGCAGCTCACATTTACCTCAAGTAGGTTGCTCACTTTGAAGTCTCTTCAGTGTAATAAAAGTATTAGTATTGATCAACCACTCCTTCAAATAACTTCTCCCATGTAAAATCTTAATGCATACGCTTCTCCCTCACTCCACCCAATGGAAGAGAGCTGCAATAACCATGCACTCTGAAAGTGATGAGGTATCTTTACTCACCTCCTGTAGGGCAAGAGTGAAAGCTAGGAACAGAGCTAGGGATGTGATTTCTGGTGGCCAGAATGGGTGATTTCAGACGTTATGGGGCCCGTCGGCCCCGTACCGAAATCAACCCATTCGTTCCCCACCGGGGTCACCCCATCACGCCATATCAGACGTGCCGGGGGGATCCCGGCCGCCAAACAGACATTCGAGGCACAGTGACCACAGGTGGGTATTCACCGTGGTTCACTGTGATCTCGTAACGTCTGAAAATACCCAATGAGAGGCTGCTGGTGATGTGGGATCAGGAGTGCAGTTTGTGGTTTCAGTAAAGACTTCCAACCTTTTCTCTAGAGCTGAAATAACTAGTGGATTATTCTGTATTTATGGATTTTATTTGCATTTGGATAACTAACTGAATATCTGCAACCAAAAGGGATATTTGCATATCTGGTTATTTTGGTTACTTTTTCGAAGCTACTGCACATACCCAATAGCACTATTAGTACCTAAATGTTTTAAATATTATACTTGTGACCCGCCTCAAGTCACCGTTAGGCGAGAGGGATGTGCTAAAAGTAAATATAATAAATAAATATAAATAAAATAGCCATAAAAGGTATCCAATGAAGTCAGAACAGAATAGCAGTTATTAGTTTTTGCAGATCTGGATAGAAGCAGGTGAATTCTATGAATAAGGTATTGGCCACAGATATTCATTTCAGATTTACTTTTCTCCCCTACACTGCTTCTATAGCAATATAACAACTTACCTCTTGCATCTAGCTTTTGAGTCTGATTTTTGTACTTGCTCATCTCAGTGTAACTCCACTGACTCAAACAAATGACTGTTTACACCAAAGCAAGACAATCAAGTTTTTTTAATATTACAACTCCTCTTAAACTTGGATAATGCATGTACTTAATTTTCTCCTGTTAATTACTATTTCTTCTATTTTCTGCCAGAATGGTGAACAACAATCTGATGGTAATGTAAGGGACACAATTAAAGAAAATAAGTACATACAAGCAAGAATAAAAAATGATAGTATCTCTGGCCAACAAGAGGAAATTGGAGTAAAAAACATTATATGCTGCTCTTTGGGAGCTGATGACATAGAGACTGAACCAAGTCATGAAGATGTAGGCACAGGAGAAATAAATAAAACTGAAGGTATATATTCTCAAAACACTGTATATTAGGAAAGATTAAATACAGATTAAAATGAGCTATGGACAAATTCATAGAGGATGGTGACAGTTTTTTAGCTATGTTTACTAAAATAACAAGTTGAACAGTGTTACTACCAGGATTGTAACTCTAAACACACTTGCACTAATGAGGGCACATTGATTTCAGTGGGGACAAGTGCATTTTGGATTGCATTTACAGTGCTAAATTATGGTTATTAAATTAGTTATTGCAATTAGTAAAATCTCAGTTCTCTGATAAATTGGAAAAGATGCCAGTTTGTTGTTTTTAGATGGATCTTTAAAAATACTTTGACCACAACTTGTATAACATTACTATAAAACTCTAATAGTGAACAAACAGCAACACATCCTTTATAATATGCAAAATGCATTTAACACAGTGTTTTACTTTCAGATTTTCCTCCCATTAACTATAACATCCTCTCATACTGACAGATTTACAATTTCTTGAAAACCATTGCAAGGTTGATGTTGATATTGCTAACCCTTGCAAAGAAATGCAAAGGGAGGTGTCTCCAAGCAAAGGCCTCTGGACAGATAATGATTTAATTACCAATGGAGAAACCTGGAAGTGGTGTGTTGAGTGCAAAGAAACAGCGGCTACAGGGACAGCAGACAAAATGTTGATGGAGAAAAACAAAGCAAATGCAGAGCGAAGGCCACAGGACAGTTTTTATTCATTGGCACAACTCCCAGTGGAAAAACAGAAGATGCTCTTAGACAGTACTGAAACATTAGGTGGTTGTAGTGCAGACAGAGGTCAGACGACAGACTACAGCGGACATATACTCGACAATGTTGCCAGTGAGTTAGCTTATAGTACAAATGGTCAAATAGATACCACACAGCATGAGTAAGAAGCATGTGCAAGGGAAGCACCCAACCAAGAGTCCAGACTGGAGGAAAGCCCTATTAGTGAGGAAACTGCTGATGATAGCCATGCTAAGATTGAAATTAAAAATGTCCATTTGTCCCAGACTAAAGAAAGTAATCTCACAAAAGAGTTCCAGAAGCACAGCATAGAGGAGTTGACTGATAACTGTTTGGGTAATAAACACTGTAAAACAGAACAAATACAGCTGTTAAATCAAAGCACCAATGGCATGCTCTCTGATATACTTCCCCTTAAACAGCATATCAGTACGCCTACAGATGTTCAAGTAATACCCAATGATACTGCAAATAAAACTAATAGACACTGTGAACGCAGTAGCTGTTCTTGCGCTCCAGCAGATGATGGAGCTGTTTTACCTATTTCTTTCCATAATTGTTTAAGTACAAATGCAAACAGTGCAGAAGAAAAGAATGCTAACAATATACCTCTGCTAGAGAATTTCAGTCCAAATACTGAAAAAACAGACAAAGGAACAAATTTAAATGACATAGAAAGCAACCAGTCTAAGCAGGACAGTTCTGGATGGGCAGCAAGTTGTAAAAATCCATTCGACTGTAGAGATGATGCTTTGCCTCTAAACACAGAAAGTGTGCACACACACCCGTCTATAGATGTGGAAACTGTCATTTGTAAAGATGATGTCATTAACACCACAACCACAGATAAACAAAAAGATTTTCATCTATCCAAAATTAAAGTTAATGAAATAAAGAATACATTGTTAAAAGAGAAGAGAGAGTCATTAAGTAGTACAATTATGGCAGGGGAAATTGCTGATGGATGCCTGGAAGAATCATGCTCTTCACCCATAAAGACATCTGGAGATTTAGTAAACAGAAGTGGAAGGTCATCCTTTGATCTTTCAACTTCAGATAAAAAAACTGAGAAAACTCCACTATACTTAAATATTTTAGATCTTGTTCCATGGTCAAGAATAAATCAAGTTGAAAGTCAAACAGTATGTGCTTCAACTTCCAAAGTGCCTTTCCTTTTGAAAGACAGACTGTGTTCATCAGAAAACAAAACTATTCTTACAAGGAAAGGGTGTCAGACTGCTGTCATGAAAGAAACAGGCCTAGGTAAGCAAAATGATTTAATTTTAAAGGACAAGAACATATTGTATAAATAAGATTTTAATATTGAAGTTTTGATTTAGCCAATGTAATTTGTCAGGTTTTTATTTTAAAATGTGTTATATAGCTAAAATCTGTATTACTTTATTATTATTATTTATTTTATTAGCATTTATATAGTGCCTGGCGCTTTACAAAAAACAAGGTAGACATGGGGTGTTTTCAGATGTTACGGGGCCACTTGGCCCCGTACGGAAAACAACCCATTCATTCCCCGCCGGGGTCACCCCGTCACGCCATATCAGACGTGCCGGGGGGATCCCGGCGGGGAATCCGGGAGGGGGCGGGGCCGCGCGGCGCAACGTGCGGCCGCACGGCCCCGCCCCCTCCACGCACCCCGCTGCCCGCCCTCCGGGGAGACGGGCGGGTGGCGGAGCCAATGCGGTCGCCGCGTCTGGCCGGATGCGCCGTGGCAACCGGCCAGACGTTACTTTTTTTTGGTCCCCGCTGGGGATCTTTTTGACCACGCTTCCCGGGACATTCCCCCGGCTAGCCCGGGAAGCGTGGTTCAAATTGACCCCATGTGCGGATTGACCGTGGCGAACATCTGGCGGCCGCCAAACAGACGTGCGAGACACATTGACCACAGGTGCGTATTCACCGTGGTTCACTGTGATCTCGTAACGTCTGAAAATACCCATGGTCCCTGCCCGAGAGCTTACAATCTAAAGACTGGGGGAGGGGAGACAGGGAGGGGGGAACAGAGGGAGAGACAAGGGATGCAACATTCATGAGGATGCGAGAACTCAGGTACACGTTCTTGACTTGGTTACAGTAATACTTAAAGTGGAAGGTTACTTAATACCTTCCAATTAATATCTGCAATTTCTCATGTAACATTTATTTTTACTATTTGGCAATTATTTACTCAAAAAGTGTAAATAAAAAAAATTCAGGTGGAAATAGAAAACAAATTTAGAAACATAAGCGAAGGTAAGAGAACTCTGCATGATCATTCCGAGACATGTTTTTTTCCTGCCATTGTTTGAGAGCTGCATGGCTGTCTGCTCAGTGCTTTTGTCTTTTTGCACTGGCTGAAGGGATTCAGGAGATTCTCACCGTCACTTTTTGGCAGTGGAGCTCTAAGAGCCATGCAACTAGACCTTCCCTTAGCCAAGGCTATGCAGGGAGCCCTTTAAGAAGGGTTTTCTCATGCATGGAGGAACTGCAGAAGGGGTACTAGCTCCATATATGTATTACCTGTAACTATAATCTCTGCAGATTTGGTGGTGCGGGAATGACAAAATCCATCCTCTGGCTTTGCTTGCCCTTGCTTTCTAGATTCTAGCTCTGATTGCAGCTCTGCATGAAGCGTATATTATTTCAGGGACTTTGTGGTCCACACATCTATTTAGGTTACCTGTGCTTAACATTGTTCCTTCACATCTTCATTACAATGATGCTTCAGCCAAACGGATAGCAAAGACTCAAGGTACACAAAACCTGCTAATGTACACAGACCTCTTCAAGTCTACATTTGGTGTGGGCGTTATAAAAAAGAAAATTGGGGCACTTACTGTGAATTTTCTTTCTGATAGGCTCCCTGCTTGGCACTCCTCTCTGGGTAGTGTTCTGTTTCAGCCAGTCAGAAGGCAGGCCTCAAATTCAAAACTTGTGGGCGGATCAGGCAAGGAACACTCTGTTTTCTTCGGTTTGACTTCTTCCAAAGCCTTACTATAGAAAATAGAAAAAGGAGACAAGGAGGGCTAAGACCCAGGTTAGTTGCAGCTCAGTGTTTTTGAACCCTGCTGGCAGGCCCTCGGGTGGGTCGGAGTGTCGAGCAGGAAGCCTTTCAGAAAGAAAATTCACTGATAAGTGCCCCAATTTTCTTTTCTCTCTGCAGCTCCCTGCTTGGCTTTCCTCTCTGGGATGTACCAAAGAAATGTCAAAAGGGTGGGAGAAAGGAAAACCAAGACCTGTATAAGTCCATCTCTATGGCCTGGAGGATCCTGTGGCCAAAAGCCGCATCTGCTGAAGCCAGCGTCTGTATCTTGTAATGTCTTGTAAAAGTGTGCAGTGAGGACCAAGTGGTTACTCTGCAAATTTCTTCACATGAGGCCCTGGAGGCGATGGCCTAGGACATGGCCGACAATTGGAGCGAATGGGCCCAGACCTTGTCCCTTAGTGGTGCATCCTTGGACCTGTATGACTCCATGATACAGTTCTGTATCCAGCAGGCAATGGACGAGCTTGAAGCGGGGCGCCCCACACTGTGTTTTGGAAAAGCATGAAGAGTCTGGATGATCTGCTCCCAGTGTACGTAAATCTGGTGTAAATCTTGAGAGCGTGTCTAACATCCAGCGTTTGCCAGGCCATTTCTTTCGGGTGAGAAGACCTGTGGCAGAATGATGTTAGACTATCTCCTGTGATCTGTGGAACACAGAGCTGACCTTGGGGATGAAGGAGAGATCTGGTCAATCGCCCTTGCCCCAGGGTGACTACTTCTTGCAAAGTATACTGCCACCTGGTAGTTCTCTCAGGATGTGAAGAGGTCAATTGGCTTCCAATCTTACACACCAGCATACGAAATACTGACAGGTGTAATTCCCATTCCCCTGGGTCCAAATCTATGTGGCTCAGCCAATTGGCCTCGGTGTTGTCGCGGATGCACACTACTCTTAGAGAATGAATCCTTGTCTCTGCCCATTTGAAGAGACGGTGTGCCTCCAGCTGGATCAGGGGGGATCAAGGTCCAAGATCCTCCAACTGAAGGCACACCATCCTTATGCATCAGTGGTTGACATAAGCCATCGCTGTCATGTTGTCCATTTGGACAAGGATGTGGTGACTCCTGATCTCCTTGAAAAGCTGCCAGCGCCAACCAGATGACCTCGGTTCTAGTAGGTTTATGTTGAGCTTCGATTCTGCATCGGACCGCCTCCCCAGCCCCGAGAATGGCATCCATGGTGATAGTTTTAAATAAGTTTTAAGGGGATATAAGTTTTAAATAAATAAATAAAAATTAATAGTCACTCTTGGGGGCTTGCTCAAGGGGACTCCTTTCAAGAGAAGAATTCCTGGTGTCCACCACTGCACCTTTCTTATCAAGCCTGGTGCTACATGCACTGAGCTGTATGACCCGCTCATGATGTTGCTTTGGAAGGGACGTAGGAAGTTCCGCAGTGGGCAAAAGTGTAGTCATGCTCACTGTACCTGGTCTATACAGGCTACTAAAGAACCTAGTAGTCTCAACTAATGTTAGAAGCTGCATGGGGTGCCTGTGCAATAGTCTATGTATCATGGAGATGATTCTTAGTTGACGCTCTTGTGATACCCTTACAACGCCCTGTATGGTGTCAATCGTGACTCTGAGATGTAGTGACCTGGTACTGGGTGTCAGTTGGTTCTTTGACCTGTTTGTTATGATTCCGTGAAGCTGCAGAACTGTGCTGGTAATCTCTAGGTCCCAGATCGCTTTGCTCTTTGAGCTAGATCGGAGAAGTATGCCGTCGATGTAAGGATACGCATGGATGCCTCTTAGTTTTAGGAAAACGTGTGTCACCAGTGGGATGAAGACCTTGGTGAAGGTCTGGGGGGCTGTGGCCAAGCTGAACAGCAAAGACAAATACTGCCAGTGCACTCCATTGTAGCAGAATCTGAGCAGGCTCCAGTGGCGCAGTGTTATGGAGACGTGGAAGTAGGCATCCTTCAGGTTCACGGAGGATAGCCGATTGCCCTTTCTTTGTGCTTGTAGACATCCTGAATCTTCTGTACCCTGTAAACTTGTTCAGATATTTTAACTCCAGCACTGCCCTGGCCGTCCCATTTTTCTTGGAGACCAAGAACAGAATTGAGTAGAAACCCAACTTTCTCTGATCTGCAGGCACCGGCTCAAATCGCCCCCAGTCCGTGCAGCCACCTTGTTGCATCTGCCATCATCTGCTGCTTGCCTTTGCTCCTTGCTGCGGGCAAGGCCACGAACTTGTCTCAGGGCCAGCTTGTTAATTCTATCTTGTACCCCTCCTTGATGATATTCTGCACCCAGTTGTCTGTCACAGAGTGGGCCCGTACCTGAGTGAAATAAGATAGCTGTCCCCCAAGTGAGAGAGTGTTCTTGTGGGAGGTGTGGAGATGCTGGAGATGTGATTGCAGATTAACAATATGCCACAGCTTTATCGAGAGTCTTCCTACACAACATGATCATTTCCAACAGTCTCATCCAAACTCATTGTCAACCAAACTAATTTACTTACAGCAGGGAGTCCCATGGGCTATATCAGTGGTCTTCAGCACAGAGACCCATTCCTAGGTTTGCCCAGCCAGCTCCCAGTTTCCTCAGTGACAGATCAGTCACCCCACTGAGACTCTCTAAACCAGGACAGGCACCACCTTCCTCTCTTCTCCAAAAAGGAAGAGCACAGACCATATAGACCAAGGACTTGGGCCAAGGCCATCTAACACCTGCTGACTGGGCAAACATAGCATGTCAGACTTCTTGCCCATGTGTTCATGGGCAGTCCAAGTCAGTGTTGGGCAAGCACTGTGCCAACCCAAACCCATGTCTCTTAAAGAGACATTTAGGCAGGTATGACACCTGCTCTGCCCAGCCCAGTTTTAAACACCACTACCTAGTTTGATTAATGGGATACTTGCAAGCTGCAGCTCAAAACTGAACAAACCACCATCACCCCTTCCGTAGATCCAAAGTTTCATGATTCTTGGTCAGCTGACCAAGCGACACAGAAGAGACCCTATCTCCCATGGCTAGCTGATGATCTTCACAAGCTGATAGAAGCAAACTTTAGAATCAATCCAGATGCTTCCCAAGTAAGAACGTAAGTAGTGCCATACTGGTTCAGGCAATCGGCTATCCTCCATGAACCGGATTCAGACCGACTTTGACGCTGGGTTGATGGCAGTAGGGGAAGAGCGCGGGGGGGCGGAGGGCCCGTCTGGTCCATCTTTGTGGGGTGAGTTTCGGGAAGTGACGCCGGCCGATGTGGTGGATGTCCTGGGGTCTGTGAGGGCCACGTGTTGTCAACTGGATCCGTGCCCGTCCTGGTTAATAAAAGCTTCCGGGGAGACGTTGGGGACGGTGCTGGCGAGGGTGGTGAATGCGTCCCTTCGGCAGGGGAGGTTGTCGCCTTGCTTAAAAGAGGCTGTGGTGCGCCCCCTGCTGAAAAAACCATCGTTGGACGTAGACGCGCTCGCCAGCTACCGACCTGTCTCTAACCTTCCCTTTTTAGGGAAGGTTATTGAGCGGGCAGTGGCGCTCCAGCTCCAGGGTCATCTAGATAATATCGGGCTCCTTGACCCTTTTCAATCTGGGTTCCGCCCCGGCTATGGCACCGAGACGGCGTTGGTGGCCTTGGTGGACGACCTCCGCCGGGAGATGGATGCGGGATGTTCGACATTTCTCATCCTGCTCGATCTCTCGGCCGCTTTTGACACCGTGGACCATGGGCTGCTGTTGAGACGACTGCGTGACCGGGGGGGTCTGGACGGGACTGTTCTTGAATGGTTCCGTTCATTCCTCTCGGGGAGGAGCCAGCGGGTGGTGTTGGGGGAGGAAACATCGAGCCCCCGCGCCTTACCGTGTGGCGTTCCGCAGGGATCGATCTTGTCTCCATTATTATTTAACATCTATATGCAGCCCTTGGGGGAGGTCGTGAGAGGGTTCGGGGTGCGATGTCACCAGTATGCTGATGATACTCAGCTGTACCTCTCGTTTTCTACTGACCCAGACCCTGCTGTCTCGGTGCTATCCCAATGTTTGGAGGCCGTGGCGGATTGGATGCGGCGGAGCAGACTGAAGCTCAACCCAGATAAGACGGAGGTGATGGTGGTGGGGAGGGCGAAGGGGGTGGTGGCCCCCCTGATTGGGGGGGTTTGCCCCCCTGTAGCTCAGCAGGTCCGGAGTCTGGGGGTCATATTGGACGCAGACCTGCGGCTGGAGCGGCAGGTGGAGGCAGTCGCTAAGGCTGCCTTCCGCCAGCTTTATCTGGTACGTAGGCTGCGTCCGTATGTCTCCGGCCCGGACCTGGCCTCCCTCATCCATGCCTTCGTCACCTCGCGGCTCGACTACTGCAACGCGCTCTACGTGGGGCTTCCCTTGTTCTTGGCCCGGAGGCTGCAGCTGGTGCAGAATGCGGCGGCTCGTCTTCTTACGGGGACGGGTCGCCGGGAGCACATTACACCGGTGCTCCGAGCGCTGCACTGGCTGCCGATAGTGTGCCGGGCCAAGTTCAAGGTCCTAGTGATGATCTATAAAGCCCTATACGGCCTTGGCCCCTCTTACCTTAGGGACCGCCTCGCCCTTCGCGCCCCGGAACGGCTCCTGCGGTCTGCCGGGGGTGCCCTCCTGGAGGTCCCCCGTGTTAAGCGGGGGGCCACGATGGAGCGAGCATTCTCGGTGGTAGGGCCGCGGCTGTGGAACTCCCTTCCGGAGGAAGCTCGCCTGGCCCCAAGCCTTTTGACATTTCGGCGGAACTGTAAGACCTGGCTGTTTGCCCAGGCCTTTGGGAGGGAGGGGGGGGGGGTGATTTTAATCCCCCGCCCATTTATTTATTTATTTTCTAGCCCTGTTTTATGTGATATGTTTTAGATGATGTTTTTATATTTGTATTTTAAGTGAATTTTAATATTTTATTGTGTTGTTAGCCGCCCCGAGCTGCATTGCAGGAGGGGGCGGGATATAAATCCGTAAAATAAATAAATAAATAAATAAATGGTCCATCAAGTACTCAAGTGTTTGAACTCTCTTTGCTCTCATTCCAAATAACTTTCCATTGAAGGTTGCTCAGTGTCATGCCTGCTTCCTGTAGATGCTTCATGTTCTACATAGCCGATACGTAGATTTTCCCATTGATGCATATTTGAGACTTGATAAGCTTCATCTGGCACTCAGGCATCATGAATTACCTTCTAATTCAATAAGTTTTTACCCTAACCTTTACTTTAGTTACTACAAATTAACATCTAACTATTCCAGTGTGTAATATGCGGTACAGATCATAGACACCAAACTGTATTAGGTTTCATACAGTTTCAGAAATATATCAATGCTGAGATTTTATATATTCATGCCAAATCATAACTCATAGTCCCTGGACTTGGAAAGCCAGAATTTGAATCTTTCCTAGCCATGAACTCACTGGGTGGCCTTGGGCAAGTCACAACCCTCAGCCTATATTCCCCATTTGTAATAAATGGGAATGTGTGTCTATCTGTCTCTCCCTGTGCTCCCCTCACCCATGTCCATCTTAGATTGTAAGCTGACTGGTCAGAGACCTGTCCCTAATAATAACTGTAAAGTGTCAAGTACACGGCTGGCACTATATAAATGCTTAATAAATTAATAAAATAACAGTAATAATGTTGCAGGGCTAAATTAAGAAAGCAAGGGTTACGTCAGACAAATGCTATGAGGAAAGCAAAAAACCCAAACCTCTCCACCATAAGGGCCAATGCAGTAGGGTAGGAACAATTCCTTCACAGCCCACTCAATGGAGAGCTCTCTGTAAATCTTTAGCTAGCTACTGTGCGAATGGAAGCAAGGGAAGTAGAGAAACTGCTCCATGCCAGAAGATGCTCAGTCTGAGCCCTGTAGGTTCTATCTGAAGCATGCTATCATTCCCATGTACCATGGAAAATCCCACAAAGTTGGAAGCATGCTGGAGAGCATCTGCATGAAAGCAGCTGCCTGCCTCTTTTCAGTCCATCTTAATAGGACTAGGCACCTTCTCTCCACCACCTCAACAAACCTTTATTCCCTTTTAAGTAAAGGAGGCAGCCATTTTCTCACTGACAGCCCTACTTTGTCTGGACCAACTGGAATTTGTGACCTATCAGCTCTCATAGAGGATTGATGATTGGCCATAGATGATTGACCATTCTACAGCTATAGCCAAGTGCAGACGATGACTTATTGTCAATGTCTGCCCCCTCACCAGGTTGGCTGTGGGATCTGAGAACTCTAAGCTCTGCCAGTAATATTGCTGTCGCCTGGCCAATAGCATATTCACTAAATTGTAGAGGTGTGCACCAGGGACCCATGTCTTTATTCATATTAGTTTTATTTAAATCTTTCATTTTTGTTAATATCAAATGTTTGTTTTGCTTTCATTTGGTTTCAATGGAAAACTCATTTTTGGCTGCAACGTTTTTGTTTTTCATTATATTTGGATGAAACCTGGAGGGATTGTACCTCCAATGGAAGGCATTGTGTACCAAATATCAGGAAGATTGGATAAAGGAATCTGATTTCTATAAGCAGTTGAATTACGTTTTGCAAAAATCTGCATATACATTCCTGACTAACTTCTTTGTCTCTCATCTAATGTGGATGGAACGTAGCATGGATTGTTTATACCCCTCCCCAAGCTTACTATCTGTGCCAACTTTCAGAAGAATTGGATAAAAGGTTCTGGTGGTATAAATAATTAACATAGAAATGTATGTCTGACTGTAACATCTTTGTCATCCAACCAGTGTACATGATATTTGGCAGAGCTGTATCTCACACCTTCAAAATCATCTCTGCCAAATAATGGAAAGATATGATGAAGGGTCCCAATTTTATACACCTGCACAGCACATGCAGAGAATGAGCCGATGCCAAGGATTCTCTTACGTGTCACTGTGATATAAGATCTGTTTGTGATGCCAACTGGCCAGCAGAAATGTCAACCAAATATCCTCATTCTGTGCTGTGGCCACCCAAAATTCTCTTCCCCCCACTTGTTATTGGAAACGAAAAGTTGGAAACATCTGTTTAAGAGCCAATAGAGATTCTCTTATGTCCTCTGACACAGTGCTGCAGGATATGATTGTGGTGATGATAATTGGCCAGCCTGCATATGTAAACCATGTCTCCTGATTGCTGGAATGCTATCCAAAGTCCCAGTTATGTCCCTTCTATGCCTGCCTCAGGGCTGCCCCCTATGCCTGCCTTGAAGCCACCAATTGGTCCTGTAAAGTTGGAAGCATGCAGTAATTGGCCAGTGAATGTGTCTGTCACTCTGTTGGGTTGCTCCCCATCCTCCCTCAGGCAGCATAGGGCCTTGGAAAGGAACATATTCTCCCGAATGGGGAGAAACCAGGCGAGCGGGCTGGCGGCTTTCACAGTTGCAGTGGTGGCGGTGGCAGGAGCCTGGATCTGGTGTGGCATGGGAAAGGTAGAGGGAAGAGCAAGCAAGAAGGTTCTGGAGTTGCACACTGGCTCGTGGGCAGCTGGTGGTGGTGGTGGTGGTGGGGAAACAGCCTGAATTCCTTCCCCTCCATCCATCCAGGTTTCAGCTAAAGGGGGAATACACTTACTGGTTCCACACCATCTCACAATAGTCAGCTCTGGAGGCTGTGAGCTGCTGCTGGCGACTGGTGCTGCCTGAGCCACCACCATTGCTGAAGCGGTCATTTTCACACCTAGGAAATAGGTCCCCATGCGTGTGCCCATGCTGTGGCCCAGGTTCTAAAATGATGGCTCCAGGTTTAGCAGTGGCAGCTCCAGCTTTAGCTGCACTGGCAGGCAGACTAGTGGCTGGTGCCAGAGGTAACACGGGCCCCCAAGATCCTGGCAAACAGCAGGCGCACGGGGCAGTGTTAGTTCCCCTTTCCCAGCCAATCAGTCTTCCCTCCCGGCAGGAAGGTGGGTGGTTGGGGGAAGCGTAAGTTCCTCTCCTCCAACCCCACCCCCACAGGCTGCTGCCCAGGGAACTGGGGGGAGTTAGCTCCCTGACCCACCACCAGAAATCCTGCTGCCCCCCCCCCCCCCGCTCTCTTCCTACAGCCAGCTCTGGAGGCAGCAGGCCAGCGGCGGAGCCTTAGAACAAAACCTTAGAATGTTTGTCGTTATGCTTCTTGCCATAGCAGAAAGTGGCATTTTTAGCTTCCATTTTCTCATTAACCCACCCACCAAAGTGGCTGAAAATTCACCAGACCTTAAAGGACCCCTCCCTTTAATTTATTATCTCCTTTGGGGAAACTAACACGCTCCTAGGAAGGGACAAACCCTGACAAAAGAAACCTTGCCAACCCAGAAGTAAACAGCCTGAAAAATCCAATGGAAGTGAATGGAGGCACTTACATTGGAACTCCTACCTGCCTTAACTAATAGAGCCACTACCGTGACTCTCTAACAACCATCAATTCATTCTAAATGAGCCACCCAAAAATACGAAAGTGTAGAGATATTTGTATAATTTTTTAGGATACCTTTCAGAAGCTAGCATATCTCACACACACATACTCAACTGCAGCAAGTAGTTTAAGGTTTTTATGGTTCCCCACAGAGGAAGTCATGTAGAGTATGGATACTGGAAAAACACTACAAATATAATTATTTACCAAAAATGAATATTTTATTTTAGATCAGGACTTTGTAATTTATATGGGATAAATTGATAGCAGACAGCCTTTGTTAAAATGGGAACTTGGTCCTAAAAATCATCATTGCTGTTTGTCTGAAAGAAAATGTCTGGCACTAAGATCAAAGCATAGAAAAATAATATAAATTAGATAAAATCCAAACCGATTCTGTGATTTAAAACCAAAACTTGTGGTTTTTAAGATCAGAGATAAACCAGAAATTTAGTCACTATAAAATTAGTGCCTAGAGAATAAATTGCAGTGTTACTATTTCCTCTTTGTCAATCAGATTCTACCAATATTAACAGAGTTGCTGACACTTTGAATACCTCAAGTATCCATCAAGGCCTCAAGAGAGATCCCAGCGAAGAATGGAATGCAATTGCAAAGACTTTTTATGATTCTTCTTTTCCCACAAAACATGTAAGTGAATTAAAAATATTGCAGAGCAGACCCTGGTGAGCTAACTCCAGAGATATGTGTAGAACTGTATGCATCTGGATGCTTTAAGACCTACTTGATCTCCAAAATAATATCAAGAGGGCAACATGGCACCATTTTTCACAATTAAAGCTGATGGAAAACAGCAGGAAAAAGTCACAGCATATAAATCAAGTAGATGTTAGCCAGCCTTTTTTAGGGAAGAGGAGGAAAGGTAGTTTGTTGTGTACCTCAATAAAAATTATCACCTTCACTGGAATACAGGCATATAGCCTTTTAAAGCATTGTTCCAGATTCTCGAGTTTAGACACATTTCAAGGAGTTTAAAATACAGTTGTATTATGTGGTAGCTAGTTTGTTTATTTTGCTATTAAGTAAATATTTTTTAGTTTGGTCAATATATTTGATAAATCTGAACATAGTCACCTCCCCTTGCCCCCGTCTAAGTGTGTATAAGGAGGGAACTTTAGCTTTTTGAGATCTATTTATCATAAAGCATAAGCTTAACTCTTTTTAAAAAGGCACAATATTAAAACCACCTCAAGTGCTTCCAAAAAAAAAAAAAAGTAATCTCATTACACATATTTTGGAAAACCAACTTGTTACAGTTGGTGGTCTGGTTTCAAGCCCAGACATAAAGAGCCGATATCTTGGTCGATCATTTTCTGATCAAGGTATCAAATTTTACTGAACGTGTTCAGTAGCTTGCCTTTCACTCACTAATACTGAATCATCTGCAGGAGTGAGAAAGTTGTTCTTCCTCTTTAATAAATCTGCTTTTAATTGAACAATTATTTAGACACCCTGAAATGCAACGTCTATGTTCAGGGCTGGCCCCAGGCATGTGCCACATGTGCGGCCTGCAACCAGCTGGGGCCCCACGCTTGCATGGCTAAGCAGCAGGCTGCAGCCAGCTTCTCCCCCAATAAGTTCTTCTGCCTCCCCTCCCTGGCTCCGGTCCCCATCCCTCACCTGCCTCTGCCTCCTAGTAGTGCTCCAGCAGCAGCAGCAGCAGCAGCAAGGGACACCGATGGGACTGGGAGATAAAGTTGTTTGTTTACAAACAACTCCTCCCCATGTGAGTGATCAGAAGGTTATTACCTTGTAAAGAAGGTTCTTCGAGATGGCTCCAAACATTCTCACAACTGGGTTGTGCATACTTACCCTATTCTAACAACAGACCACATGATGGTCCCGAGCTCCTCTAGTATAAAAAGAACTGACTCTCCCCCTCTGAATAACAGTTCCTTCCAACCCTTTCTAGGAATATAAGAAAAAAATTCCATGCAGGGCTGGAAGGGTGGGTGTTGTGAAAATGTTCGAAGCCATCTCAAAGAACCTTCTGTACAAGGTAGCAACCTTCTGTTCTTCTTCGAGTGGCTCCTCACATGCTATTTTTACATGGCTCTGCCGGGTGCGGGGGTCCGTGGGCACGCCGATGCATGGGCAGGGCATGCACACATCTGCACATGTATTCTCACTCACCCTCCCACTCATCCACACCCATGGAGTAACCGCTGTAACCCCTGGTTGCTCTGTGCGTGGGAACAAGTGAGGGGGTGAGTGGGGATGCGTGTTAGGCGGGTGCGCATGCACCCCCACTCACCATGGGCACTTGTTTCCAGGCTGGCTAAGCTCACCCCCTCCTCCAGTAAGGCAGTAGACACCGTCAGTCTCTCTGTGCCTGCCTCACTGCCTGCCTGGCTGCCCCTGCAGTGGAACCACTCCTGGGGAGTGATGGTAGATGCTCGGCTGGGGAGGTGGGGAAGGGGGGGAGCATTGGGATGCCATGCTTGTCTATGGCCACTCGGCTGAGCACCAGGTAAGGCAGCCAAGGGGTGGCAAGTTGGGGGGAGGAGGGGGAAGAAGCATGGGGAGGCCATGCTTCTCCATGGTTGCTCAGAGTGGTGGAGAATGGGAATCCTTCCTGTCCAGAGGGAGTAAATTTTAGGCCCCACACCAAGACTTCGCACATGACCTCTCAAACCCTGGGGCCGGCCCTGTCTATGTTATCACTCCTGTTCAATGAAAGTGGTGCCATGGTGGAGTTTTTCTTTTTAAAAGAAAGAAGGCCACAACATGCCAATATTTAACTTGTTTCTTTTATCATGTTCAATATTGTGCTTTCTCTGGATATGGCACAGATAGGATTTAAAAAAATAGATACTAGAAATTTCCACAAACCACATTACATAAAAGCCAATACTGCTGAGATAACAGCCAAAAATTAAGGGATGTTGGTACTTACCACATAATCTAATTCCATAAGCACATGCTATAGTAGTTCTCAAGGGCAATCTGTCAGTAAAATAGTTAGTACAGTATACAGTGTATGCGAAACTTCAGTTGTAAGAATTATATGCCATACTTTTAATAGAAGTGACAAGTCAGGCTGCAAATTAAGACAGCATTAGTGAAAATTTGCTAAGATTTACACACCAGCTAAAGTTAGCTTCCTGGCTAACTATCTGACTGCATGAATACCTAAAGTAAGATGCACTGCTGAGTGAAAGAGATCATATAATAAAGGGATGATTAAATTATTCAAATAAATTCTCTTCTCTCTAAAAGGTATGTATCAGAGTCAAATACATCCCAGACCATTATGATAGGGAAAGTTATGTAAGTACTATATACATGCATGATGAAAACACGAAAAGGTAATGAATATGCATATGCAGGGGGTAGGAAAACTTTCCCCACTTTGAACATTAGTATAAAGTTTCATGGACTGCACTGGAGTTGGGAGTGGGGTGTTTAAGTAGGAAGGAAGGAAGAGGGGATGGAAGAGGAGGGTCCAAGTCGTTGATGGATACCCTGGATCCATCTCCTATCCTTAGGTGCATGCCCTCATCTCTGCTCCTTTCCCCAATACTCACTCTTTCCATGCTTGAAAGTAAGGAATAGATCCAAAATACAGATCTAGTGACTAGAAAGGGGCCAAATAAAAAACTGCTGGCTGGATTTGGCCCGAAGGCCAGATGTTCCTTACCTTGTATGCCAAAGGTGTATATAACCATGAATGTGCATGTAACTAGCCTATCATTTGACCCCAAATTAATTTGATTCCATTTAAATTTAGTTAATAGATTGATTCTTTGGCAAATAAAGTGAATACTATGTTGTGTGTAGGGGGCAACTTGCATACACACTGACAGCATGCTTTATCTTTCAGAGGATCAGGTTACAAGTTGAACACCATGAAATGCCATCCAATAATGACAAATGCCATGCCAAAAGTTTCAAGTTAAATCAAATGTTAAGCCATCAAATCACTAGAGACCCAAAATTATTTCAAATGCCCAAGTAAAATGACATCCAAACCCCAATCTAGATGAGTCACAACCATTCATATGGCCACATTAAAATCAGGTGCCTCACTCACACCCTTCTATCCACTCTCTCACTTGCTCCACCACTCACTTCCACCTAGCCACTCATTCCCACCCATACATCAGCAGCCTCCCTCCCTTCATCCTCATACTGGAAAAAAACAAGCTGCTGCTGCAGCCTTGGTTACTGCTAGCAGAGCTGGTCCCCAGGACACCATGTTGCTGCAGAAGCCAATTCACAGAGCAACTCGCCATCACTGAAGTCAGTCCCTCAGGAATACCAGTACCCCCTCCACCCCCTTGCAGCCAGAACTGAACCAGAAGGCTCTAGGGAGCTGCTAGCAACTGGAGCTGGCCCTGGAGCATCAGTGCCGGAGCTGCTCCTGGAATTTTTACTGCTGCCAAAACTGGCTTCCAAGGAGTTGCTAAACAGCCAGCTCACAGAAAAACTGCCAATGTCACTGTCAGAACTCCCCAAGGGAGATCCGCTTTCTGCTCCCCAGCAGAAAGCAGATTCCCCAGGAAATCCAGCATTTGGATTTCCATTGCACCTCTGTTGTCTGAGGTCCAGAGGAAATGGCCTGGTGGGCCGTATGTTGAATATCCCCACTCTGAAAACAAAGAAAATGAGCTAACTGCTGGGAAACTAACATTCTCTTAATATTTTTTACACTTAGCAAAGTACTGTAGAGACAATAGGATTTGCTTTATTTGCAGCTATAACAACACTGTATAGCATATTCACTAGAACGTTCCATTTTTTTTTCTACAAGAGTTCTGCAGTTTACAGTACCGCTGATAACTTACCGTTCAGCATGGAACAGTTGATGTAAAAACAATTTTCACCAGACCTAGCAGAATGGTGTAAACTATGGCCCTTTTAAAATGGGCCTCAGCAGAGAGATCAGTCTGTGGGCGTGCCACTGCAGGGGTGGTGCAAGTGCACACTGACATCCCCAGCATTCCCCGCATAGAACAACCTAGTCGGTGGTTGCTCCGTACGTGAGGATGCGCATTCACATGGGACGCCCTCCCATGTGGACAGTGGGTGTCCATGCGGGGGAGCGTCTCGTGTTAAAAGGACCATTGTTCGTGTATACAATTTATGGCAATGGAAAACATTGGCAATGGTCCCTGCTCGTCTCCTGCTACATTTAGCTGTAGAAGATACAGCCTTAGCTCTACGCATAGGGTGTTTTTAAACGAGCAAGGCAATGGTGGGGGCAGGGTCCATGGCCGAAGTATAGCCCTGCTGCAGAGCATCCACTTAGGTGGAGTACGTCGGGAGGGATTCAAATGGGCGGCTCCCAGTGGGCAGCTCCCACACACTCCCTCTGCCACAGACCATGGGGGAAGGGGAAGCATGCCAAGCTGGCCTTTGTGACTGACATGTCCCTGACATGAGTGCTGAAGAACCTGGGCTTCCACAGCACTCCCGGCCAGCTCTTGTGACTTGCAAAGGCCATGTCCCATGCCCACATTGCCTATGAGTGGCAGACATAGTCTGCTGGCCACCCCAGTTCATATGGGTAGGGGTTCTACAGCCATGGAGCTCTTTGGCTTGCCCCGCACGGAGCACTCCAGATTTCCCAGCAGTGCTCCTTCTGTGTGTGGCCTGGCCCTTGAGTGGGTGCTTCATTCCACTGCTCCACCTGCAGACGGGCAGTGTGTTCTGTGGCTTCTGGGCAGCCATTTGGGTTAACATTTCCTTTAAACACACCCATAGAGTAGTCTATGCATGACTGCTCAGGCAGAATAGAGTTAAATTTGGGGCTTTATTGACAGGCATATGAGGCAATATTTGATGTAAAGCAAATATCTAGGTTAGCATTTTCCTTGCTGTATTTCACTAATTTGTTGTTATAGTATGCAGATGGGACGTACTCCTTTGCATCTTTTAAAATGCAAAAATTCTTATAAGAGTTAATGCAACTGCTAGGAGGTTAGCCCTTCAATACCTGTTTTAAAGACCTGCTTGACTACTAAATTGTTATAGATCCATGTGCAAGAGGTGCTTTCTATCCACATCTAGAAAGTGATCCTAAATGACAAAACATAAATCCTATATTTTGAATCAGCTACATATGTTCAGGCAGCCAGCTCCTTGATCTGCTAGGTGTCGATGGCTACAAACAACAAAATAAGGAACTGCGGTTTTGTGAAAGAAGTCTGACACAAAATACTAGTTTGAACTCATTAGTCAGTTGAAATTCCAGAGTAACTGGCATGCCTGTAAAATGAGCCTTGGATCTTGTCGATACAGGCCTTAAACAAAGCAGCCAATCAAGGACTTAATACACAATTGTGTTTTTCAAAGTTCTCCAGCTGTAAAATAGTGTAATATCTTCATTCAACCTATTTTTTTATAATGCTAGATCTAAAACTGAGGTTCAAGCAAAAGCATTTTGGAAACCTGTTCTCTTGCTAATGGCCAATTGCACTTTCTCATTCCTTTGATACTAGCGCACTCTCTAATGCCACCAGGTTAATTCAGGGTTTGTTGCCCTGGTATGTCAAGTTCTTCTTCGAGGATCTCCGCAATTCTCACTAATGGGATTCACTTCCTGCTCCGCAGGTACCGGAAAACCTCTTGTCAGCAGTTTCTAGGCAGAAAATGTCCTGGAAAGAACTAGAATAAGGTGAGGGCTCTGCCCCTCCTCCCGTCCGAAAGTGCAGGCTCCAGTTCGCGCGAGAGCAGGAGGCTATAAAGGAGGGCGGAGCCCACGCCCCCTCAGTTCCTTCCAACTGCATTGGAAGACCTCCGTGCTTTTCAGCACTCCTAGTTAGCAAAAAAAAACAACAACTAGATAGAAGAGGAAAATTTCTTCCACACCCTCTTCGCCCGCCCTTGGGGCCTCCCCGGGGCTCACCTCCTTCTCTAGGGCCGGCGAAGAATGCCCAAGCAGCCGGGCTTCAAGCGCTGCGCATCGTGCCCAGCCACGCTTTCGGTGAGTGAACCTCACGAGCTCTGTCTTGCTTGTCTGGGAGAGAGGCATAACACAAGAAGCTGCCCCTATTGTGCCAAGTTAACCCAGCACACCCTACGTATGAGAGCCCTGCGGCTGCAGGAACATTTGACTAAAAAGGCTCTCCAGGGCAGCGAAGACGGGCCTTTGTTGCTCTCTTCCCATTCGGTACTAATGAATCCTCCCGCTGTTGCTGTGGCGCAACCCCAGGGGCTAGCCCCCAGACAGATCTCTCCTGAGCTGTGAGCGGCCTCTCCCTTGCACTCTGTTACCGCTGCTACCGCCGCACACTCCGTGATCGCCGGCTCCACCGGTTCCATCGGCACCGCCGCACACTCGGTGACCGCCAGTTCCACCGGCACCGGTACCATCATCTAAGGAGTGCCATAAGCACCAGAGGGAGCACAGTAAAAAGAAGAAGCGGTCCCGCAGCGCAGATGAAGCCGCTCTGCGCCCACTCCGGGTTGAGACCGTGTTCTCCCAACCTGCACCGGGACCATCTTCCCTGATGCCCACCCTGGCTAGGGCGGCATTAATACCGGTACCGTCAAGGGCCACACCTCCTCCAGCTCTGCCTAGGGCGGAGACTACGTTGGCACCTCCGGTACCCGACATCACCACACCGGCGGTAATGGCAGCGATGGCGCACCGACCACACAGCAGGCCTCTCCACTTCAGGACTCAGACTTGCTGACCTCTCATCCCCTCCTCCAGGGATCTCAGAGGCACCATCGGTCCCCCTCGGCCTCCATATACAGAGAGGAGACTGATCTTAACCAGCGCCCGGGACCTTCCTTTTATGAAAGATCATGTCGCCTATCTCGGGACCATCGCACCCGTTCGCCATGCTCCTGCTGCTCCCCTCGGGACGACTTCCGGTACCACCATGACGACTTCCCCAGGTACCGCCGCACCGATCCTGTCCACTATCACGGCTACGAGCACGACGAATACCGGTACCATCGACACCCATCTTGTTCTCCTTCCCACTATGAAGGGGACTTCTCCACCTTCGACCAGCAGGCCCTTCTGCCGCCACCTCGTTTTGTGCCCCCGGCACCGCCCAGGGCACTACCGAGGGCTACTGTATCCAGGCCCCCGCCAGACTCTCCAAGACCTTCACGCCCCCATAGCGCACTGCAACCCCCGGTATCGATGGTACCACTGGTACCCCACCTGACGCTACTGCCGCAACAGGTCCCAGTACCTCCTCCTAACCCGCAACCAAGGTTAGATCCAGTGAAAGGACCATCTCTCCTGGACTCGCTACTAGCCCCAGCGAGAGACGTCCCTGCCTCTGTACCATTAGAGCAAGAGCACGAAGCCTCGTCCGAGAGTGCTGGCTCAGTATCCCCCTCCTCTTCTTTAAAGGATGAGGATGAAACCATCTTGCCACCACCCGCCGATGCTATAGCGGACCCCATGTCCTCCCTCTCCACCGAGGACACCAAGGCCTTTCAGGGCATGCTTAGGAGACTAACATCTGCTCTCCCCAACCTACCTACCAAGATTGTTAAAAAATCTCAATCTGGACCAGTCTTTGGGATCCTAGGATCCGGGGATGTGGGGCACATCATGCTCCCTATCCTAGACCAGTTATTAGAACCATCCCAATCCATATGGGCCAAACCCGCCTCCGCCCTTCCCACCAATAAGTTGGTGGAGTCTCTTTACGCCATACCCAGAGAAGGAGCTGAAATGTTTTATAGACACCCTGTCCCTAACTCCCTGGTTATAGCAGCTGCTTCCCTAAAGTCTAGGGTGGGCGGCCTCCAAACTTCCCCTGCTGACAAGGAGGGTAGATGCCTCGATGTAATAGGCCGTAAGATTTTTTCCTCCGAGACTCTTTCCCTCCGGGCAGCCAACTACGGCTCTGCTCTCTGTGGGTACCAACACTGGCTTTGGGCCCAACTCAGTAGGGCCTCCGATCCGGCCCAGTTCTTAGCCCTTCAACAAGAAGGAATGCAGATTGCCAGGTTTCAGTTGACTGCCAACATGCATGTAGCTGACGCCAATATTAGAGGTATAGCGTCTGCGGTCACTCTTAGGTGCCACGCTTGGCTGCGCTCTACTGCCCTAGCCCCTGAAAACAAGGCACGCATCGAGGACCTTCCCTTTGATGGGGAGGGCCTATTTGAGACATCCACTGACGACACCTTAAAGAAGGTGAAAGAAATGTGTCAGACTGCTAGCTCCGCAGGGGTAATTCGTTCAGTCAAGAAAAAATCTTTTTACCCCTCCTCCAACTAGGCCTACCACCCTTACCAATCTAGACAAGGGTACCTATCCTCCTTCCAGGGCAATAGGAGGTTTTCGCCCCAGTTCCAGCAGCAACAGCCACCCTCCAACCAGCCCCGTAGGCGCTTCCAAAAACAGAGGGGCAGGGGCAAGTCATCCTCTACCTCGTCTGCTGGACCCTTCTCCAAGCAGCGTTTTTGAGGCTGTCCAGGTCAAGGGAGTTTCTCTTCAATCTCCTCCTTTCTGTAACCATCTCTGGCCCTTCTACCACCTTTGGGCCTCACTCACCTCAGACCATTGGGTTAGAGAAATAATCGCCTGTGGGTACTCTATCCAGTTCCACTCTCTACCGCCCGATTCCCCTCCGCCCCCCCACCCCCAAACCTCAAATACTACTTGAAATCCAGGAACTTATCTCCAAAGGGGCTATAAAAGAAGTACCATGGTCTCAGCATAATACCGGGTTCTATTCGAAGTATTTCCTTGTCCCTAAAAAGGACAAGGGCTTCCGGCCTATACTCGACCTTCTCCATCTAAACAAGTATATCCGGAAATTTAGATTTCGCATGACCTCTCTTCCCATTATATATCTGGGCCTTCAAGAAGGAGATTGGATGGCCTCCCTTGACCTTAAAGACGCCTACTTTCATATTTCCATAAAAGTCCCTCATCGACGCTACTTAGGTTTTCTTGTAGGAAATCATCACTTCCAGTATTCTGTTCTCCCCTTCAGCCTGTTTACAGCCCCCAGGGTGTTCACGAAGTGCGTGCCAGTGGTCGCAGCCCACCTCAGAACTCTGGGCATACGAGTGTTCCCGTACTTGGACAACTGGCTGTTTGTGGCCTCATCCCCTCGCACGTTAACAACCTAGCTCAACTTGGCACTAAAGACCCTGCAGGATCTGGGTTTTATCATAAACTACAAGAAGTCTCACCTCGTCCCTACACAATGACTTCAATTTATAGGGGCCATCCTTGACACCAACAGGCCTACCTACCCAACAACAGGTTCCACGACCTGCTGGCAACCATCCTACCCCTTCAGACGAAACCCAGAAGACCGGTACGATTCTTCCTCCGTCTCCAGGGCCTGATGGAAGCTACCACTTCAATGACTCCTTTCGCTCGTCTCCACTTCCGAACTCTACAACAATGACTCGCAAGGGTCTACGACCCCACTTGCCATCCTCTCTCCATGCACATCACGATCCCACAAGAGGTCTGTCACGACCTCATTTGGTGGACTTGTCCCCGACACGTACTCACCGGCATGCCCTTCGACCCTCCTTTGATGCACGTCTCACTCACCACAGATGCGTCACTCACAGGATGAGCGAACTCACTGTGCATGGTCTGTGGTCCCAAGAAGAGACACGCATGCACATCAACCTATTAGAGCTGCACGCCATCAGATGGGCACTTGCTGCCCTCCTCAACATCGTCGAAAATCACAACGTTCTAGTCCTCATGGACAACACCACAGCAATGTGGTATATCAACAAACAGGGAGGTGTGAGATCTACCCTTCTCTCCTTAGAGGCACAGACCATCTGGACATGGTGTATCCATCACAATATCCACTTACACACTGTCCACCTAGCAGGACAGGACAACTCCCTAGCAGACCAGCTCAGTCACAAATCCTCTGACCAACACGAGTGGACCCTCAACGATCACGTCCTTTCCAATATCTTTCATCTATGGGGCACCCCCACCACCGATCTTTTCACCTCACAAGAGAATGCGAAACTTCAACAGTTTTTCAGCAGGGCAGGACTCACCCCAAAGTCGATCTCAAATGCCTTCGCCATTTCTTGGAGAGGACCCTTGCTATATGCCTTTCCTCCCATCCCTCTCCTGTACAAGGTCCTGCACAAGATCCAGACGGACCGGGCGCACGTCATCCTAATAGCCCCTGCATGGCCCCGCCAGCCCTGGTACCAAACTCTTCGAACCATCGCGATCGACATAGTCGATCTACCTCTCCTTCCCGATCTCCTTTCCAAGGACCAGGGGTGGGTCCTCCATCACGACCTCGGGTCGCACCACCTCTCCACCTGGCTCATTAGGTTTTAGTACATGACGCCTCCCCCGAAGTGGCTAGAATTTTGCTTAACTCCCGTCGCCCATCGACCCGGGCGTGTTACTCTGCAAAATGAAAACGCTTCACGTCTTGGTGCGCGACCTTACCCTGTGAATTACACGAATTGTCGATGAACCAGGTCTGCGTTATGGCCAGCAGGAGGCAGCACTGATCTTCTGTCTGGATATATCTGGTGTGCCCCCAGCACTCCAGTCGTAACAAGTCTTAATGAGAATAACTGGAACATAAACTATAAAAAATACCCTCAATGAACTTTAGCTAATGAGGGAAAACCAGACAGAATTGAGTATGCAGCCATTTGTATATATCAAGCCATAGACTGGGTAGGCCGAGTGACTGTCCAGGACCCATACAGAAAATCCACAAGGTAAGTACCCAATTTTCTATTGGTCCTGGACAGTCACTCTGCTCATTCATCACTCATGGGAACGTACAAAAGCAGTGCCCCTGAATGAGCAAAGGGGAAGGAGCAGAAAGGGCTGCATAACAGGTTCCCTTCCCAATTACTGAAATCATGGTAGCTTCCTTTAGCAGGACCCTCCTACCAAATGCAGCCTCAGCAGGCTTGAACAGTTATTTTATAGCGTCTGTTGAAAACGTGTATTGCAAACCAAGTATTTGCCCTACATACCTCTCATATGAAGCTCTGTAATGGGGGCCGCAGCCTAGGTGGCTCTCCTCCATGAACACACCAAGATCTGCTGAGGGGGAGGTTGTCCTGCGCTCTATAGGCTTCTGTGATACAGCAGAAAGCCTCTCAGAGAATTTACGTTTAGATGCCCCGTGTCCTAATTTATAGAACTTGCTGTGAATAAATAATGCAGCGGATGTTTCATAATGGGGCTGCTTATTTAATATGAACGTATTCATCCTACTGACATCTAAGAGGTGTCAGAGTCTGTCTTGTGCCTGGTCAGGATGTGGGCAAAATGGAAATAGGTATGCATCTTTGGACTAAATGCTTCATGTAGGCTGAAGACGACAGGATCCTGGCGAACAATACACCTATTAGGATCTATTGATAAAGTCCCACTTGCTGATACGTGTCTGGCTGACATGATACCTATTTTAAAAACATTAATCTGCTCTTGAAAAGCATGTTCAAAATAGTGTTCAAACGACAACAATAATTAGTTCCTGGGACGGGAACCGGAGGACTACTGATAGGGAATATAGGCGAGTTGCTCTCAGAAACTTTCTAACGTGAGAAAGAACAGATCTCCTGATCTGAGTCATGGATTGCAAGATACCGTCCGAAACCGCTGATAGCCTGGCCAAAGTATTGGGGCACAAAACTCTTTTGCAGACCCGCCTGTAAGAATATTGTTTTTGATCCCTGGAGAGTAAGGATCTGTTGAGCAAACGGCCCACCAGGTGGCAAGCATCTTCCATGTATTTCCATCTATACGCCTATTGCATTCGTGTAGGTCTGCCATTAAGGCAGGGATTCTCAACCTGGTGACTGGGGGCACCAGAGTGCTCAGGCAATGAGTGGAAGATCTCCCCAAGCCAGCTGTCAGTAGTGTAAAGACTGTTTCAACATGCTCCTTCATTCATTAAAGTCAATGTGAGTTAGGATTAATGAGCTCAATTTTCATTGAATTAAATCAATTTGAAATGCATAGGGAAGACTTAATCTATGCATATTTATGCAAATCATTCATGCAATTATGCAGTGCACCCAAATAGTCACTTCACTCCAATGCTCATGACTGGACAGGGTCAGGAACCTCTGCATTAAGGTGTCAGTGACACCCCTTGAGTATCCCAGCTGAATTAGAGATCCCTACTTGATCTCCGCACTGAGAATGAGTATCTGAGGAACTGGCCCTTTTATTAGTGGATCTCAATTTTCTGGCAGGATGAGGGGTGCAATTTGTCAATCGACTAGGTCTGAACTAAGGTTTGTGAGGGTGTCGCAGTGGGACTAGACACAGTTGAGCAGCTCTCTCCCGTTGCACCGTGGTTACTGTTCTGGCTAGCAGAAGCATGGGTAAAAATGTGACTAGGAAGCCCATTTGTGGCTGAGGGCATCACATGAAAATACTTTGGGTGTCAGAAACGAGACATGACCTTGGTGCTTCGTTGCAAGCAATTAGGCTGATCTTTGATCATCCAGACCTGTGAACTATCAGTTCTCTAAACGCTTCCCCAGGGAGCTACCCTTCTCCTGAGTCCATCTCTCGCCTGCCTAGCTGGTCGGCGTGCATACTGGAGAGACCCTTCATGTGAGCCACCTGTATGGGTAGGTCAATACCTTCTGCCCACATGGCAAGGAATGATACCTCTTTGAACAGGGAGTGGATCCGGCTCCCCTTTAGTTGTTCACATACTCTGGTAATGTATTGTCCACAGGGACCAGGGCATGGTGTCCCTGAGGGCGGGTGTGGAGTGGGGTAGAGGTAATGGTATCTCCTTCAGCTCTAACTACTTTCCTGTTGTGTGCCCTTTGTGTGTGGGATCCAGTCCCCCAAGCTTAGTTCCCTCTCAAAAGGGTCTCCCAATCTAAGAGGCTCGTGTCCCTGATCAGTGCTATCTTGTCTGGAACTGACAATGAAGTCCCCTGAGTTAATCGGTGGGGCATGTGCCCCCACTCCAGGACTATTATCTTTATGGTACCTCTAATAAGATGACCTGGTCCTCGCATAGCTGGGCTAGGAATTGGCGGAGAAAACTCTCGAATTCGCACATGGAAACTCATCCACAATACGAGGTGAATGCACATCCTCTTTATGAGGGCTGTCTCATGAGGTTCAACTGTGAGCAGGGGATTACCTATCGAAGAGTTGTTAGCTTGTTTTGTGACTGTTGATGCAAAAACAGTCTTATTTTGGTATTTATTAGGGCACCCTGACATTCTAAGGACTGCGTGGGTTAAGGAGAGTCTTTTCTATGATGACTATAAGGTCATATGGTGCTAGGAAGGACATTGATCCCTTCCGTTCTGAATTTGGCAATTAGTACAACGAGCACCCTGAAGAGCATTGGAGGTGCTGATTCCAGTCCAAATGGTAGGGCTCAATGTCAGAGCTGGTGATTATATGACAACTTTATCTATTGCCTGTGTTTGGGCATATAAGCATGTAGAGAAATGCCTGTCTGGGGTCTATTGGTGTCTGCCAATCCCCTAGGGAGATGTCCTGCCTATAGATCTGTGTTTTTTCATTTGGAAAGGGGCCATATTCACAAATCCTTTCAGAGGTTTGAGACCCAATACGGTTCTCCAGCCTCCAGCTCTTTTGGACACCAGGAAAATAATAGAAATGTACGGGTCTTTCAGACTCTGTTTTGGTCAGTATGGTTGAACGTTTGAAATGACTATGGAGTGGCCATAAATTGTCCTGTTTAAAACTCAGATGTCTGGAGTTAACTCACCCATAAAAGGGGGAGCTGAGAAGATACCCTCCCTTATGCTGGGTGTGGATGAAAGCCCTTTCTTCTAAGGAAATCTCCCTGAGGCAGATGGTCTACTATAGAGATGAGAATTTCACCTTGGAGTATTAATTTCTGGAGGAAGGCTTTTGGTCTGTTGCTTCCTCCAGCACTGTGTGCAGATATACCCCCCAATTAGTTTGGGTTTCAAGAAGGCCCCTGACGCGAGCTTCTTGGCTGAAATTCTGCTTAGAAAAGAGGTATGCAGCAGAAGTCTGGGAGGCAGACTTCTGGCTTCGTTAGGTTTGGGTCTTGTGCTAATCACCTCCATTACAGTAGTGCCCTGGCACCGTATGAAGACATGTTAGCCATTCTCATGAACATGGCAGATGCCTCACAGTCCCACCTAAGACTAGCTTCCATCCCTTGTCATCAGGGTCTGTTGGTAAAGGTCCCCTTCTGATGGGTGAGATGGATCGTCTTGCCAGGGAGGCTGTGGCGACGTCCGCTTCAGGGACTCTGAACCTGTCTGCCTTGGGCTTATCTTTTCCTGAAGCCTGGCTGACTTACAACTCTGAGCCGCTTTCCAAAGATTTATCTAGGGGGAACCCCTTGTCTGATGTGGGTGATTTGTTCCATTTGCTTAATCTGAATAAGGGTGCCTGAAGATGAATTCCCTATTCTTCTCTTGTATTTGCCCTTGCAGGCTATTACAGAGCAGTCTACATCTAGGGATACTCCTGATCCTTGTCAGCTCTGCCTACTTCGGAGTAAATAGAGGTTACTTACCAGTAACTCTGTTCTTCGAGAGAGCTACGCGAATTCTCACTAATGGGATTCACTTCCTGCTCCGCAGGTACCGGAAAACCTCTTGTCAGCAGTTTCCAGGCAGGAGATGTCCTGGAAAGAACTAGAATAAGGTGAGGGCTCCGCCCCTCCTCCCTCCCCCTCCCACATGGGCCCCAGTTCACGCGAGAGCAGGAGGCTATAAAGGGGGTGGAGCCCTCGCCGCCTCAGTTCCTTCCAATCCCATCCCAGGAAGACTGACAGGTACCTCCGAGACAGAGGGGAAGGCTGGGCGGGTCGTGAGAATTCGCGGAGCTCTCTCGAAGAACAGAGTTACTGGTAAGTAACCTCTATTTCTTCTTCAAGGATCTCAGCGATTCTCACTAAAAAAAATATATTTATAAATAAATAAATAAATAAATAATGGGAGTGAAAAGCAGAGAGAAAGACTTACCTCTGGTGGAGGGAGTCAAGGAGGTCAATGAAGGATGGATTGCAATACTGTTCTGCCAAGGCCGGAATCTGACGTTGCGACCAAATCCAGTGAGTAGTGCTTGGTGAAAGTATGCACAGAGGCCCATGTGGCTGCTTTACACATGTCCTGTATAGGGACTCTACGGAAGTAGGCAATCGAAGAGGCAACTGCTCTTGTAGAATGAGCATGAAGGTGGGAAGGAGGAGGCCTGCCAGCTTGCTCATAACATCTTTTTATACAGCGCAAAACCCACTTAGAAAGTCTCTGGGATGTGAGTTTCACTCCGATACGTTGACCACCGTAGGATATGAACAGGGCATCTGAAGCTCTGAAGGGTGAGTTCGAGAAAGGTAGAATGAGAGCACCCATTTGACATCCAGTGTATGGAAAACTCTGTCCGTAGGGGAAGAATGCAGCCTAGGAAAAAATACAGGCAAGGAGATAGTCTGGTTGAGATGAAAGGGGAAGACGACCTTAGGAATGAATGAAGGGTCTGTTCTGAGGTCCACTTTATCGAGGTGGAAAATGGTGTAAGGAGGAGAGGCCCGAAGCGCGGATAGTTCAGAGACTCTCCTAGCAGATGTGATAGCCAATAAGAAAGCAGTTTTAATAGACAGGTTCTCCAGGGACGAAGATGCCATAGGCTTGAAGGGGGGACCCATTAGCTTGGTGAGGACGAGATTCAAATCCCATGGTTGTGGAGGTCGGGGGGAAGGAGTTGACTAGACCCCTCCAGAAGATCCTCATGAGGGAGTGCGAAAACAAGTCTCTGGGCCCGGAGGGCAGAGGCGAGAGGAGAGCGCAGCAAGGTGTATCTTGAGTGAAGATATAGATAGGTCCAAACCGTGAAGGTATAACAGATACCGGAAGACGTGGTTCATTGACAAATCGTGTAATTCACAGGGTAGGGTCGCACACCAAGACGTGAAGCATTTCCATTTTGCAGAGTAACACGCCCAGGTCGATGGGTGACGGGACTTAAGCAAGATCCTAGCCACTTCGTGGGGAGGCATCATGTACTAAAACTTGATGAGCCAGGCAGAGAGGTGGAGCGACCGGAGGTCGTGATGGATGATCGACCCCTGGTCCTTCGAAAGAAGATCAGGAAGGAGAGGGAGATTGACTACGTTGATGGCCCGAAGAGTTTGGTACCAGGGCTGGCGAGGCCATGCCAGGGCTATCAGGATGACGTGAGCCTGGTCTGTCTGGATTTTGTGGAGGACTCTGTATAGGAGAGGGATGGGAGGAAAGGTATATAGCAAGGGCCCTCTCCAAGAAATGGCGAAGGCGTCAGAGATCGACTTTGGGGCGAGTCCTGTCCTGCTGCAAAACTGTTGAAGTTTCGCATTCTCTTGTGAGGCGAAAAGATCGGTGGTGGGGGTGTCCCATAGATGAAAGATATCAGAAAGGACGTGATCGTTGAGGGTCCACTCGTGTTGGTCGGAGGATTTGCGGCTGAGCTGGTCTGCTAGGGAGTTGTCCTGTCCTGCTAGGTGGACAGCGTGTAAGTGGATATTGTGACGGAAACACCACGTCCAGATGGTCTGTGCCTCTAAGGAGAGAAGGGTAGATCTTGCACTTCCCTGTTTGTTGATATACCACATTGCTGTGGTGTTGTCCGTGAGGACTAGAACATTGTGGTTTTCAACGATGTTGAGAGCAGCAAGTGCCCATCTGATGGCGCGCAGCTCCAATAGGTTGATGTGCATGCGCTTCTCTTCTTGGGACCACAGACCATGCACAGTGAGTTCGTTGATGTGGGCACCCCATCCTGTGAGTGAAGCATCCGTTGTGAGGGAGACATGCATCAGAGGAGGGTCGAAGGGCATGCCGGTGAGTACGTGTCTGGGACACGTCCACCAGATGAGGTCGTGATAGACTTCCTGTGGGATAGTGATGTGCATGGAGAGAGGATGGCGAGTGGGGTCATAGACTCGCGCGAGCCATTGCTGTAGCGTTCGGAAGTGGAGACGAGCGTAAGGAGTCACTGAAGTGGTAGCTGCCATCAAGCCCTGGAGATGGAGAAAGAATCATACCAGTCTCCTGGGTTTCGTCTGAAGGGGTAAGATGATTGCAAGCAGGTCGTGGAACCTGTTGTTGGGTAGGTAGGCCCTTGTTAGATTGGTGTCGAGGATGGCCCCTATAAATTGAAGTTGTTGTGTTGGGACGTGGTGAGACTTCTTGTAATTTATGATAAACCCCAGATCCTGCAGGGTCTTTAGTGCCAAGTTGAGATGGGTTGTTAACGTAAGTGGGGATGGAGCTACAAACAGCCAGTCGTCCAAGTACAGGAACACTCTTATGCCTAGAGTTCTGAGGTGGGATGCGACCACTGCCACGTACTTTGTGAACACTCTGGGGGCTGTAGACAGGCCGAAGGGGACAACAGAATACTGGAAGTGACGATTTCCTACGAGAAAACCTAAGTAGCGTTGATGAGGGACTTTTATGGAAATATGAAAGTAGGCATCTTTAAGGTCAAGGGAGGCCATCCAATCTCCTTCTTGAAGGCCCAGATAGATAATGGGAAGGGAGGTCATGCGAAATCTAAAGTTCCGGATATACTTGTTTAGATGGCGAAGGTCGAGTATAGGCCGGAAGCCCTCGTCCTTTTTAGGGACAAGAAAATACTTAGAATAGAACCCGGTATGACGCTGAGACCGTGGTACTTCTTCAATAGCCCCCTTGGAGATAAGTTCCCGGATCTCAAGTAGTATTTGAGATTTGGGGGTGGGGCGAAGGGGTGGGGGAGGGGAATCGGGCGGTAGAGAGTGGAACTGGATAGAGTACCCACAGGTGATGATCTCTCTAACCCAACGGTCTGAGGTGAGCGAGGCCCAAAGGTGGTAGAAGAGCCAGAGACGCCTACGGAAAGGAGGCGATTGAAGAGAAACTCCCTTGACCTGGACAGCCTCAAAAACGCTGCTTGGAAAGGGGTCCAGCAGATGAGGTAGAGGATGACTTGCCCCTGCCCCTCTGTTTTGGGAAGCGCCTACAGGGCTGGGTGGAAGATTGCTGTTGCTCCTGGAAGCAGGGAGAAGACCTCCTATTGCCCTGAGAGGAGGATAGGTAGCGCTGTCTAGACTGGTAAGCGTGGTAAGCACAGGAGGTGGAGGAGGGGTAATAGGACCTTTTCCTGACCGAGCGAATTACCCCCATGGAGCTAGCAGTCTGGCACATTTCTTTCACCTTCTTTAAGGTGTCATCAGTGGAGGCCGCAAATAGACCCTCCCCATCGAAGGGAAGGTCTTCGATGCGGGCCTTATTTTCGGGGGCTAGGGTGGTAGAGCGTAGCAAAGCGTGGCGTCTGAGAGTGACAGCAGAGGCTATACCTCTGATATTGGCATCAGCTATATGCATATTGGCTGTCAGCTGAAATCTGGCAATCTGCATTCCCTCTTGTTGAAGGGCTAAGATCTGGGCCGGATCGGAGGCCCTATGTTAGGTTCTGGGTTGGGGATACCGCAGGGGACCGTGGATCTGGCACTAACCCTCGCTACCTATTTCCCCCCACCCCCCTTGACACTTTGCCCAGAGGGAGGCTCACACGAGGTTCCACGAAAGATTCCCCTCAGGTTCGTGGGTGGCCAAGCTCTCACAAGAGCAGGGGCCGTTTCATCATCGGGGTTCGATCAGTGGGTTGTGGGAGCAAGCCTCTGGTTCCCTACGCAGGGTGAACAATTCCCTGCCCCTTTCACCCCACCCTCCCTTGCAAACAGTGACCTCGAAATTAGGAGTGTGCAACCCGGGGTATAGTGCAGGATAGGGTAGAGCACCCGAATTGGGATGGGTAGGGGATAGCGGCTCACACAGGAATGACGGTAGGGTCACCGGTTAGAACAGGGAAGACACCTCACGTGCACCACTCACCAGCCTCCCACACAATATGTCCGCCTCCCTCGCCTCACCTCCTCCCGACCCACTCCCCCTTCCTCCGACACTCACTCACCACACTCACTCACCGATCACACCCCTCTCAATCCTTTGCCTCGACTTCTCACGGTTTCGCCTACGATCTCCCAGGGGCCAGCTTCACAGCAAACTGATCGCCGGCAAAGGTGTCCCCGCACTTCCGGGTTTAAATGCCCCTGGCTCCGCCCTTCTGACGCTGAGCCTGCAGGCGTGCAGAGCGCCGCGTTGCTATTGCTGGCTCCGCCCCCGACGTTGTCGGCTCCTCCGCGCCCCCGCCGACGGGATGCAGCGCCGCCCCTGGTGTGGTAGGGGCCTTCGGGACTGGCGGGGTTTTCCCGGTGGGTCTTGGCTCTTCCTGGTCTTGGGGTTGGGGGCTCGAAGCGGTCTGCCCGACGGTTTCAGGGGGCTTGGCTGTCTGGATCCCCGTGGGATGGGATCTCGTTCGTCGGGGAAGGGCCCTAGCCCTGACACCCTACTCAATTGGGCCCAAAGTCAGTGCTGGTACCCACAAAGGGCTGAGTCGTAGTTGGCAGCTCGGAGAGAGAGAGTCTCAGAGGAGAAAATGTTTCAGCCTAATACATCCAGGCATCTACCCTCCTTGTCAGCAGGGGAAGTTTGGAGGCCGCCCGCCCTAGACTTTAGGGAAACAGCTGGTATTACTAGGGAGTTGGGGACAGGGTGTCTGTAAAACATCTTAGCTCCCTCCCTGGGTATGGCATAAAGAGTATCCGCCAACTTATTGGTGGGTAGGGCAGAGGCGGGTTTGGCCCACACGGATTTGGAGGGCTATAATAACTGATCTAGGATGGGTAGCATAATTTGCCTCGAATCCCTGGATCCTAGGATCCCAAAGACTGGTCCAGATTGAGATTTTTTAACAGTCTTGGTAGGTAGGTTGGGGAGAGCAGAGGTTAGCCTCCTAAGCATGCCCTGAAAGGCCTTGGTGTCCTCAGTGGAGAGGGAGGACATGGGGTCCGCTATAGCATCGGGGGGTGGCGGTGAGATCGTTTCATTCTCATCCTGTAAAGAAGAGGAGGAGGACACAGAGCCAGCACTCTCGGACGAGACTTCATGCTCTTGCTCCAGTGGCACAGAGACGGGCGGAGGTGCGTCTCTCGCCGGGGCTAGCAGCGAGTCTAGGAGTGATGGTCTTCTCATTTGGTCTAACCTCGGTTGCGGATGAGAGATGTTTGGGGGGGGGGGTACTGGAACCTGTTGTGGCAGTAGAGGCAGGTGAGGTACCGATGGTACCATCGGTACTGGAGGCTGCCGGGCACTATGGTGGCACGAAGGTCTGGGAGAGTCTGGAGGAGGCCTGGAGACTGTAGCCGTCGGTGGTGCCCTAGGCGGTGCAGGGGGCACGAATTGAGATGGCGGCAGGGGGAGGGCCTGCTGGTCGAAGGTGGAAAAGTCCCCTTCATAGTGCGAAGGAGAGCGTGATGGGTGCCCATGGTACCGGTATTCCAGGTGATCGTAGCCGTGGTAGTGGACTGGATCGGGCCGGTGGTACCTGAGGTTGAAATCATCATGGCGGTACCGGGAGTCGTCCCGAGGGGAGCAGCAGGAGCATGGCGAACGGGAGCGATGATCCTGAGATAAGCGACGTGATCTTTCATAAAAGGAAGGTCCCAGGCGCTGGTTAAGGTCAGTCTCGTCTCTCTATATAAGGAGCCCGAGCGGGACCAGTGATGCCTCGGAGATCCCTGGAGGAGGGGATGAGAGTCCAGTAAGTCGGAGTCATGACGCTCCGAGAGGGGAAGTGGAGAGGCCCGCTGTGTGGTCGGTGCCGTCGGTGCTGATACCACCGGTGTGGATATGTTGAGTACCGGAGGTACGAGAGTCGTCTCTGCCCTAGCCAGGGCCGGAGGAGCTGTGGTGACCATCGATGGTACAGGAGTTAACTCCGCCCTAGCCAGGGCAGGCATCAAGGAGGATGATCCCGATGCCGGTTGGGAGAACAGGGTCTCAACCAGGAGTGGACGCAGAGCCGTTTCATCGGCGCTGCGGGACTGCTTCTTCTTTTTCTTGTGCTCGCCCTGGCACTTGTGGCGATACTTTGAGGATGTTACTGCAGTACCGGTGTAACCAGCGGTCACAGAGTGTGAGGCGGTAGCGGCGGTAACCGAGTGCGAGGGAGAGGCCGCTCGCAGCTCTGGAGAGATCCATCTGGGGGCTAGCCCCTGGGGTTGCACAGCAGCAACCGTGGGAGGATCCATTAGCGCTGAACGGGAAGAGAGTGACAAAGGCCCATCTTCGCCGCCCTGGAGAGCCTTTTTAGTCAAAAGTTCCTGCAGCCGCAGGGCTCTCGTACGTAGGGTGTGCTGGGTTAACTTGGTGTAATAGGGGCAGGTCCTTGTATTATGCCCCTCTCCCAGACAAGCAAGACAGAGCTCGTGAGGATCACTCACCGACAGCGTGGCTGGGCACAACGCATAGCGTTTGAAGCCCGGCTGCTTGGGCATGCTTTGCCGGCCCAAGAGAAGGCGGTGAGCCCCGGGGAGGCCCTGAGAGTGGGCGAAGATAGTGGTGGAGGATTGTAAGTAAGAAAAACAAATCCTCTTCTATCTAGTTCTAAATACTTAAATGCTAACTAACAGTGCTGAGAAGCACGGAGGTCTTCCAACGCGGTTGGAAGGAACTGAGGCGGCAAGGGCTCCGCCCCCCCCCTTTATAGCCTCATGCGAACTGGAGCCCGTGCAGGAGGGGCGGAGCCCTCACCTTATTCTAGTTCTTTCCAGGACATCATCCGCCTGAAAACTGCTGACAAGAGGTTTTCCGGTACCTGCGGAGCAGGAAGTGAATCCCATGAGTGAGAATCACGGAGATCCTCGAAGAAGAAAATGTAGTTACCTTTTATCCTGCTCACCCTGTGGTGGATGGCGCTTCAGAGCCTCTATACCCTTAACCAGATCTGATTTCTCTGGAGTGAGGTTTCCCTCTGTGACCCCAATTCTGAGGAGCCAAGCAATAATCTGCCCTTTGGGTGGGGCTGTCTTCTTCCATTTCTTTGGGCCTGCTGTGTAAGCCCCTCTGTGAGGGGAGAGGGTGAACATTTTCAGTTTTGCTTCCCCTTTGCTCTCCCCTTGTTTTGCCTTGCTCCTCTATGGAGAGGTTGCTGTTAGGCTTTCCCAGGGAGAGGGGCCACTTGTTGAGCTCAGATATTAGTGCTGCAACCTGGGGCTGGCCCAGGGATGTTTGACTCCCAGAGCGATTCCCTGGCAGGGGCGTGGAGGCTTACCGGTGCTTCTGTTTGTTCCCAAACTGCTCCCTGTTGGCAATATTCTGTGACGCTTATGGAGTTTTCCCCTTGGGTGTGTGTGTGTTTATATCCCACTTTCTCTCCCTAGCTCTGCAGCCTCCTCCTGCTGGGTAGATCTACTGTTGACCACTAGGAGGCAGATGATCATTTAAAAAAAAAAAAAATTTTTTAATTTTTCACTGCCCTGTATCACCGGAGCTCCCCAGGCCGTCGTCTGCCTTCAGACTGCTAGCACGCACCTTTGGGATCCTCAGGACAAGAGACTTTAAATTGCTGGGGCATTAAAGGGGAGCGATCCCGGACGCTGTCTCGGGGTTCGCCAGGCCAGGCCACTTATCTTTAACCCCTGCCGGCTCATTTGCATTGCCCCTGGGAGCGGGGGAGGTCGTCAGTTTCCCACTTAGCAGGGAAGTTTCTTATCAGCGCTCCCCCCGCCTAGAGACAGGGACAGCACGGCTGGGCCCTGTCTCTGCTCATTCAGCACACGCCTCAGGTTTTTGTTTTTGTTTTTTCAAAAGGAAAAAAGCTGAGGGCCCTGTCTGTGCACAATCAGCACATGCCTCAGGCTTACACACACACACACAAAAAAAGCCGAGGGAGAACGAAGTAAAATGAGCACTGCCGGCAATGATCTGGTTCCCACTCCCGCTGGCGGGTCGGCGGCGGCAGTGCAAGGATGGAGCCAGGACGCTCAGGTACCCTTCCTCACCTCTATAGCCCAAACGGTGGGGGAAATAATGGCCTCATTAAAAGAACTCTCCCAGACCAAGGGCGGGAAGAGAAAAAGNCCCCTTCATAGTGCGAAGGAGAGCGTGATGGGTGCCCATGGTACCGGTATTCCAGGTGATCGTAGCCGTGGTAGTGGACTGGATCGGGCCGGTGGTACCTGAGGTTGAAATCATCATGGCGGTACCGGGAGTCGTCCTGAGGGGAGCAGCAGGAGCATGGCGAACGGGAGCGATGATCCTGAGATAAGCGACGTGATCTTTCATAAAAGGAAGGTCCCAGGCGCTGGTTAAGGTCAGTCTCGTCTCTCTATATAAGGAGCCCGAGCGGGACCAGTGATGCCTCGGAGATCCCTGGAGGAGGGGATGAGAGTCCAGTAAGTCGGAGTCATGACGCTCCGAGAGGGGAAGTGGAGAGGCCCGCTGTGTGGTCGGTGCCGTCGGTGCTGATACCACCGGTGTGGATATGTTGAGTACCGGAGGTACGAGAGTCGTCTCTGCCCTAGCCAGGGCCGGAGGAGCTGTGGTGACCATCGATGGTACAGGAGTTAACTCCGCCCTAGCCAGGGCAGGCATCAAGGAGGATGATCCCGATGCCGGTTGGGAGAACAGGGTCTCAACCAGGAGTGGACGCAGAGCCGTTTCATCGGCGCTGCGGGACTGCTTCTTCTTTTTCTTGTGCTCGCCCTGGCACTTGTGGCGATACTTTGAGGATGTTACTGCAGTACCGGTGTAACCAGCGGTCACAGAGTGTGAGGCGGTAGCGGCGGTAACCGAGTGCGAGGGAGAGGCCGCTCGCAGCTCTGGAGAGATCCATCTGGGGGCTAGCCCCTGGGGTTGCACAGCAGCAACCGTGGGAGGATCCATTAGCGCTGAACGGGAAGAGAGTGACAAAGGCCCATCTTCGCCGCCCTGGAGAGCCTTTTTAGTCAAAAGTTCCTGCAGCCGCAGGGCTCTCGTACGTAGGGTGTGCTGGGTTAACTTGGTGTAATAGGGGCAGGTCCTTGTATTATGCCCCTCTCCCAGACAAGCAAGACAGAGCTCGTGAGGATCACTCACCGACAGCGTGGCTGGGCACAACGCATAGCGTTTGAAGCCCGGCTGCTTGGGCATGCTTTGCCGGCCCAAGAGAAGGCGGTGAGCCCCGGGGAGGCCCTGAGAGTGGGCGAAGATAGTGGTGGAGGATTGTAAGTAAGAAAAACAAATCCTCTTCTATCTAGTTCTAAATACTTAAATGCTAACTAACAGTGCTGAGAAGCACGGAGGTCTTCCAACGCGGTTGGAAGGAACTGAGGCGGCAAGGGCTCCGCCCCCCCCCTTTATAGCCTCATGCGAACTGGAGCCCGTGCAGGAGGGGCGGAGCCCTCACCTTATTCTAGTTCTTTCCAGGACATCATCCGCCTGAAAACTGCTGACAAGAGGTTTTCCGGTACCTGCGGAGCAGGAAGTGAATCCCATGAGTGAGAATCACGGAGATCCTCGAAGAAGAAAATGTAGTTACCTTTTATCCTGCTCACCCTGTGGTGGATGGCGCTTCAGAGCCTCTATACCCTTAACCAGATCTGATTTCTCTGGAGTGAGGTTTCCCTCTGTGACCCCAATTCTGAGGAGCCAAGCAATAATCTGCCCTTTGGGTGGGGCTGTCTTCTTCCATTTCTTTGGGCCTGCTGTGTAAGCCCCTCTGTGAGGGGAGAGGGTGAACATTTTCAGTTTTGCTTCCCCTTTGCTCTCCCCTTGTTTTGCCTTGCTCCTCTATGGAGATGTTGCTGTTAGGCTTTCCCAGGGAGAGGGGCCACTTGTTGAGCTCAGATATTAGTGCTGCAACCTGGGGCTGGCCCAGGGATGTTTGACTCCCAGAGCGATTCCCTGGCAGGGGCGTGGAGGCTTACCGGTGCTTCTGTTTGTTCCCAAACTGCTCCCTGTTGGCAATATTCTGTGACGCTTATGGAGTTTTCCCCTTGGGGGTGTGTGTGTTTATATCCCACTTTCTCTCCCTAGCTCTGCAGCCTCCTCCTGCTGGGTAGATCTACTGTTGACCACTAGGAGGCAGATGATCATTTAAAAAAAAAAAAAATTTTTTAATTTTTCACTGCCCTGTATCACCGGAGCTCCCCAGGCCGTCGTCTGCCTTCAGACTGCTAGCACGCACCTTTGGGATCCTCAGGACAAGAGACTTTAAATTGCTGGGGCATTAAAGGGGAGCGATCCCGGACGCTGTCTCGGGGTTCGCCAGGCCAGGCCACTTATCTTTAACCCCTGCCGGCTCATTTGCATTGCCCCTGGGAGCGGGGGAGGTCGTCAGTTTCCCACTTAGCAGGGAAGTTTCTTATCAGCGCTCCCCCCGCCTAGAGACAGGGACAGCACGGCTGGGCCCTGTCTCTGCTCATTCAGCACACGCCTCAGGTTTTTGTTTTTGTTTTTTCAAAAGGAAAAAAGCTGAGGGCCCTGTCTGTGCACAATCAGCACATGCCTCAGGCTTACACACACACACACAAAAAAAGCCGAGGGAGAACGAAGTAAAATGAGCACTGCCGGCAATGATCTGGTTCCCACTCCCGCTGGCGGGTCGGCGGCGGCAGTGCAAGGATGGAGCCAGGACGCTCAGGTACCCTTCCTCACCTCTATAGCCCAAACGGTGGGGGAAATAATGGCCTCATTAAAAGAACTCTCCCAGACCAAGGGCGGGAAGAGAAAAAGCCCCCCCCCCCCCCGACAGGTCCAGCGGCAAGTTGCTGAGGGTGGGAAAACCCAGGGCGGCAAGCAAGAAGGGAAAAGCTCCACTAGGGGGAGCCAGAGCCCAGATTCTACAATCCCCTAAGGCCTCTGAGGGGGAGGATCAGCCTGGGGAAAGCAATCAGGGCTTCAAGACCCAGAGGCTACCACAATCAGAATCAGAATCGACAGGGGAGTTTTCTGAGTTGGAGGAAGGGGAATGCGTGGAGCCCAGAACAGACCCCAAAGACAGAGAGAGGCAATCCCCTAGCCACCTCAGAGAGGAGTTACTAGGACAAGTGATCAATACTCTCCAACTGAAGGAGAAGCCCTCAAAGGGTTCCCAGGAAGAGGAAACCAGGGAATATATACCAACGGTGCATGGCAGGGACCAGGGCCTGTCCTTAGATAAAGCCTTTGAGCGAATAGTGCTCGAGGAATGGAAACACCCTGACAAAGCGTTTAAAATAAACAAGACCCAGGGCTCCCTGTACTCCTTTTCCAGGAGGAAGGAGCCCATGTTTAAAAGCCCTAAAATAGATGCGGAGGCAGCAACACTAGCCAGGCAGACAGTGTTCCAGACCAAGGGGGACCCTAGGGACTCCATGGATCGAGCAGTGGACTCTTCCCTTAAGAGGGCAGTTGATTCCACAACAGCCTTGTTAAAAATTAACATCGTAGCATCCTATGTCTCCCGGGTGCTCCTAGCCTGGATGTAGGAGGCCCATAATCTGACCTATCAGAGAGAACATCACACAGGCTATCCTCCCGCATCTGCATGGCTACCACCTTCCTTGCAGATGCCACAACAGATGCCCTAACTTGGTCTGCCAGGTCCATGGCCAATAACATAGCGGCCAGGCGTAGGGTATGGTTGCGTTCCTGGCAAGGGGACACAACAGCTAAAAACCTACTTACCTCGGCCCCATACAGGGGTGCTAAGCTGCAACAGGTGGCACCAAAGAGAGAGTTTTTTCAAGGCCACTCATTCAGATTTAGGGGGTTCGCAGGCACCTCCAGGAGGGGCCACAGCCAATTCACCAGAGACTATGCAAGCAATTTTTCCTTTTGGGGCAGAGGATTTAGAGAAGGAAGGTATGACAGGCGCGGGCCAGAGGGCCTAGCGTCACCCAGTCTAAACAGAACGCCTGACTATGCCTCTTTAGAGGTCGGGGGCAGACTCCAACAGTTTCAGGCAGCATGGGAAGGGTCCGTAACAGACTTCTGGGTCCTCTCATGCATTTCAGAGGGTTATCACATAGAGCTGGAGCGCCCCCCAAGACAGAGATTGATACCCTTTCCGAGATCCAAGGACAGGGCAAAACACCTGGCCCTATCAGACGCAATTCAAAGACTGGCACAAATAAAGGCCATAGAAAGAGTCCCAAGTCAGGAACGTTCCTCAGGCATTTATTCCATCCTCTTCTTGGTCTCAAAGAAGCTGGGAAAATGGAGGGCCATGCTCGATCTGAAAGTCCTCAACAGGTACATCAGAAAATGGAGGTTCAAAATGGAGACAGCGGCGTCTATATGTCACAACCTACAGAGGGGCGCTTGGATGGTGTCTCTAGACCTCAGAGAAGCCTACCTGCATGTCCCGATCTGGGACCCACACAAGAAATGGCTCAGGTTTGCCTACAACAGAGAGCACTGGCAGTTCCAGTCCCTGCCTTTTGGCCTGTCATCGGCTCCCAGGACCTTCACGAAGATCCTGGTGCCACTCATCGCCAACTTGCGCAACGAGGGGATTCACGTCTATCCCTATCTAGACGACCTCATGATTCGCAGCAGCTCCCACAACAAAGTAATGGCAGAGCTGAGCAAGACCATCGAATACCTCGAGAGGCACGGCTTCTTGATAAACAAACTGGCGAGACTACTGGGGCTGCTGATATCCTGCATAGGACAGGTGACCTGGGGCCGCTTCTACCTGCAACCCTTAGAGGCAGCTAAGGGGTTTCCAGAGAGAGCTCACGCTCAGGCTCAATCCCTGGGCCCCCATACCAAGATGTTTAAAAGACTCCATGTGTTGGTGGTTAAGGCCAACAACATTCCAGGAAGGAGTTCTGCTCACGGAGCCATCAAGAGCGGTTCTAACAACAAATGTCAGCCTCAGGGGCTGGGGAGCGCATGCAGGGCCCCATTCAGCCCAGGGGCTATGGCCACAGAGAGATGCAGGCAGGCAGATCAACTGCCTTGAACTGAAGGCCATTCACCTCACCCTCCAACAGCTGTACCCATCGTTCTCCTCCCATCACCTCCTGGTGTACACAGACATGATGGTGAAAGCCTATATCAATCACCAGGGGGGGGGGGGAGGTGGTCAAGGTCTCTGGAACTAAACCAAGAGGCAACCAGACTTTTTGCGTGGGCTCAGTCCCATCTGCCATCACTGAAAACACTACACATAAAGGGCCAAGACAACATCCAAGCCGACTGGCTAAGCTGGCAAACACTGGATCCACACAAGTGGAGGCTGGACAAGTCGGTATTCCAGTAGATAGTGACCTGGTTCAGGCTTCCGCACATGGACCTGTTCACCACAAAGGTCAACGCACAAGTTCCACGCTTCATGGCATGCACACGATGCAGGGAGGCGGAAGGGACAGACGCGCTCAATCAGCCCTGGCCCAAGGGCCTTCTATACGCTTTCCCTCAGTTTCCTCTGATTCAACGAACCATAGCCAAAGCGATCAGGGAGCAGGTGTCTCTTCTCCTTGTGACACTGTGGTGGGCCTGGTTCTTTCACCTAGTGGAGCTCATTTACTCACAATACCAGAGGCTTCCTCTGCTCCTGACGTTACTCTACCAGGGCCCAGTGCAGTGCACAGGGATACACGCATTAAAACTGACAGTATGGCACTTGAGCGCTCAGCGCTAAGGGCAAGAGGCTATTCCGAGGCTGTACTTGCTACTATACTGCTCTCCAGGAGGGGTTACCGGGCCACGTGGAAGACTTTTGCATGTGGTCCCTACAACAGAATCAGGACCCCTCCAACACAGGGGTGTCGCAGGTCCTTAATTTCATCCAGCAGGGCCTGGACAAGGGACCTAAGACTAACGCATTGGCTAGGCAGGCCGCTGCCATAGACTCAGTCCTGAGGGCAACTACTAATAGGGCAGTCTCCTCCAATAAAATCGCTAGGCGATTCCTAAGGGCAGCCAGGATTATATCTCCCCCGGTGGTGCACAGGGTCCCCTTGTAGGATCTTAATTTAGTTTTGGAGGCCCTGACCAGACCCCCATTTGAACCCCTTAGGCATGTGTTCCTGTTTTTCATGTCATTAAAAGTACTCTCTCTCATTGCAGTGACATCAGCGAGGTGCATCTCTGAACTGGGGGCATTGTCCATGGAGGACAGTTTCTGCATTTTTCAGTGGGACTCAGTTACCTTGAAATTAGATCAGGCCTTTTTACCTAAAGTGAATACCCTTTTTCATAGGGCACAGGAGGTAGTACTGCCCTCCTTTTGTCCCAGGCCAGTACACCCAAAGGAAAAGGCATGGCACACGCTGGATGTTCAGTGATCTCTAAAGATTTACCTCACCAGAACCAGGGGATTTAGACAATCCACTGCTCTTTTTGTGATCACACCAGGGTATCAGGGACTCAAGGCATCAAAGACCCTGATTTCAAAATGGGTGAAGCAAGCAATTGTAGAAGCATACAGAGCAGGAGCTAGGGTTCCTCCTCTCCAAATTTGGACTCACTCCATCCGTACTGCAGTGACCTCATATGCCTTTAAGGCAAGAGCCTCTTAAGAGGAAATTTGCAGGGCTGGCATGTGGGCATCAATTCATACTTTTGTGAAACGTCAATGTTTTCCAGCAGCAGAGGCTGCGTTTGGCAGATGGGTGCTGCAAGCGGTACTGGACCCTCCCAGTGCTGTTTGCTCCCACCCCTGTGGTTTGTCAGATTGCTTGGGTACATCCCAGCAGGAGGCTGCAGAGCTAGGGAAAGGAGAATTGGTAACCTACCTTTGGTGAATTCCTTTCTTCCCTAGTCTCTGCAGACTCCTCTGACCCTCCCTATCAAGCAGCAGGAAACAGGGAGTTGGGACCAGTACCAGTTTTAGTTGCTGGAGTTTTCTTTTGTCGGCTGTTAGCAAAAACTAGTACAGTTAAAGTTTAGATACAATTTTTTAGGTTTTTTGGTTGGTTGGATGTGAAGGAGGATCCTGTTCTCACAAAGATTGTGTCTAGCTTTCATCCAGAGATGGAGGACAGATCTTTTGGCTTGGGAACGGACTGGAGAGCGGGGTAGCTCCGGTGACACAGGGCAGTGAAATAAATAAGTGATCATCTGCCTCCTAGTGGTCAACGGTAGATCTACCCAGCAGGAGTCTTGAGAGACTAGGAAAGAAAGGAATTCACCCAAGGTAGGTTACCAATTCTATCCCCAGGTGGGGGTAGCGGCCCAGGGGGATTGTGGGTCAGAGAGAGTCTGCTGCCAGACTGCCTCCTACCTCTTGCCCTAGCAGTGCGGGAATGGAGAACAGAGCTGGAGGCTTTAGGCTCTTGAGCAGTGCCAGTGGTGTCTCCGGCAAGGAAGTGCCCTGCTTGGGCTCCTATAACAAGGCTCAGTAGGCTCTGGGCCTAAAAAAGTGTCTGCACTGCTTGACGTGCTCCTACTTGGACGGAGGCAGATGACGAACTAGAGTGCTGGGGGAGGTCCCACGCCAGACATATCCAGACAGAAGATCAGTGCTAACTTCTGCTGGCCACAATGTGGACCTTCCCTATAAGTGATGAATGAGCAGAGTGACTGTGTAGGACCCATAGAGAATCTACTATTTAGCATGCCAGTTTTTATGGACACTCCTCAGAAGCTATTCTAAGTTTCTTACATCGACTTTCTTATTTTTATAGCCTTTACTATAGTACATTTATTGATACAACAGATTTACATGTTTGTTTATAAAAATCAAGTCTTTGCAAAATAGAGCATAAAATTGAGATATATTCTAGCTGTTAATCATATTTGTTCCCCTGTAAAATTTAGTAATCTGCAATGCAACTTTAAACATGTCAAATATAGATCTACTGCACTTTAATATGCCAAATTGTAAATTTTTAGGTCATATCAGCACTTCCTGCTTCAGGGCACCAGGAGAAACATCTGACTACCAAAGTGGATGCATCCATCGTAAATGAAAGTTTACAAAACAAGGCAGAAGAGAAATGGGATTCTCAGAACTCCTTCATAAGAAGTCATATTAATGATATTGAAAAAATTTTGAGTTTAGAAAGGCTAAACCTGCCCAGAAAGAGAAAACATGAAGAAATCCTAGAGAAAGCCAAGTCAGGAGATTAAGTAGAAATTTGAATCTGCATTGGTTATGCATTATTAAACATTTCTAGAAAGCACAGCCTTTCTTCCACTGGAAGGTGCATATTCTACATATAAATCTAGACAGACCCGTGCAGTTTTCCTTTAAATGGCTAATTCCATCTATAGGAAAACACCCTTCAGTTCTGCAATTAAAATTAAAAACTGAAGAGGTTTTTTTTTGCTATAAGTTTAAAGACAAGTGTTTTATATATGCTATTTAGGTGTGAATTTCATCAAATGTAGCATGCTCAGATCCTGAAACGACAGTTGGAAGACAATGATTTTCTTCCAGAGTGCGAGAGATCATATCCAAGTAACAAATGGGGTTCAAAATGAAACTGGTCTTTGAAACGTCTTTTCATGAAAACAGTGCACCATCACTGACTGGTAAGGGGAAAAAAGGCTTGTAGTTTAGATTTCTCAGAGCCTTGATGCCAACTACACAATGGAATGTTGATTCTAAGAATATTGTAACTTAATAGTTACCAAAAGGTATCATTTTCAAGCTCATAATACGCATTTAATTTATTGCTCTTCTATTCCACTTCTAAAAGCAGGAAAGTTTCCCTTCATACTGGTATCATACTGTTGCTTCTCTCCTCCACACACCTTGAACAAAAAGTGTTAACACTGAGGCAACTAGAAAGAATTCATGCACAGCCAATATGGCCAGCCACTGTCTCAGTGTAAAAGCTGTATAAATAAACCAAAGGTATTTTCCCATTTTAAGTTTATTGCTTTTGCAACTTGTACTTTAAGTTTATTAAAACCAATTACAGATATTTTGGAGAAAATAAAAGCTTTACAAAGTTGTCAAAGTTTGAGTTTTACTACAATTCCTGATTTGCTCCAAGACGAACAAAAGCAAATATAAAAATTCAGGTGTCCGACAGACTGAGAAGACTGTTTTTCACTTGATTCAAATTTTGTTTCCAGGAGTTAAGCATATCATACAACTGTTGCCACTGCTGCTTTCCAAAGGTTCGATGTGTGCTGTGACTGCAAGAGTAAAATAAAATTGAAAAAGAAATCAAACAGCACTTATGCACAGCAATACTTTTCAAAAATACATTTTTTAATTGAGCATATCTAATTAGATGACTAAGAAAAATAAAATCAAATTACAATTTAAAACGTTGGAGTAACCATTTTCAGCTTCACTATAAGGCAGCTTGATACCAGTTAGCCTGGTATTCTGTAGCCCTCCCCAAGTACTTAAAAGCAGACAAAAGTCATTAGTATTCTTTCCACCGTTAGGCCATTAAATGAAATGTGCTGGAAAATAGGACTTTCATTAAATAAGCTAATCACATTCAGTCTGAGCTTTAATAAAATTATGATAAACAGCAACTATTTAACTACAGGCAACTGATAGATATATTCACTAGAAGCAAGGTATTGTTCCTATTTAATACTTTAAGTGAAATAATTAGACCCACTCTTAAGTTATACTACAATACACTGCAAACAATTGTTTTACCTGACAACAACTTTTCTTTGTGTCTGATCAATTTTACAGTGCACCATCTTTGTCTTCACAGCTGAAAAAAGTAAAATGATTTTAGGGATACTTTTTAAAGGAACAGATTAAGTAGCATGAAAGTTACAAGTTTTAAAAGCCAACACTACTCTCACTATTATTTTCTTGTTGGCAGAAAAGCACAGTAACGTAATCAAATGACGTTCATGCATGAACACTATGGGTTAGTGCAAATCTATTCAAGTTAAAAACTATGCAGGTTATGAACTCCTCTCCACTTAAACGCCTCTTGTTTTAGTGAAAGCAAGCAAACAATGACGAATTAAAACTGCAAGAAACTTATTCCAGAAATAATTGTTTGAATTCCGTTCTCGTCAATAAACAAGACACTTCTTGAAAAAAATCAGACAACTCGTTTCTTTAAAAGGCAAGTGTTCACCTGAACTTTAAAAGGGTGATATTTTCCTCTGATGGGAACCCCACCCCCCTTCAACCAACCTATTTAAGCTAAAAAGCAATACTTAAGTTTCTTCTAGCATTTCACAAAGTCACAAGAAAGAAGTTTTGCAAAATGTGTCATCTGTTCCTAAAGATATCCAATAGGTGCAGTAGGAAAATGACATGTTCACATAGCTTAAATATATACCACTAGAAACCCAAATCACATGTGTTCTAGAAATTTTAAAAATGAATTATTTTGGGACAAATATTTCTGGGAAAAGCTGTGCAAAATAAGCATGAAAACATCTTACCATCAATAACAAATGCTTCTACATCATCAGCTCCAACCTGAAGTTCCTGCTGCATGGTGTCAAATGAAATTTCCTTGTTTTCCACTGCCATTCCCATAAAAGTAAGCAGTCTCATTTTTGCCATATTCTGTTCATGTAATAAACCTGCAAATGGAGTGTTGTCATTATAACTCCTACATGCATGCTTTGATGTCATTTCATATTCAACTACATCTTATAATTTCAAGTTCACTTTACCTTATTATAAGCATTTATATAGTGCCAGCGATGTACCTGGTGCTTTACAAAAAACAAGATAGACACAGGGGGAGAGACAAGGGATGCAACGTTCATAGGGATTAGAAAAGTTGATCGTGTCTCTGTATTTTAGTTTTAGTCATTACAGAAAGCTCTAAGGACTTTTATATACAACCACTTCATTGCAGAATAACTGAGGTATTCTGAGCAGTTATTTTACTGCTCAGCAAAGCTTATACATGAATAGGAGTACTTCATTGCCCTCATGTCTGTATGGCCTGCTTATCTGTCCATGGGGCATCATGGGATATGCATTTCATTGGAATGAATGCAGACCTTTCTTCAGGGCAAGTATATACCTGAACACAGAGGAGCAAGGCATTACCACAAAGAAAGCCACTACACTGCCAGGATCATCCACCTAGCCCTTCGCTTTGATCATGTACAGTCTCTCCTCGCCTCCTTCCCCTGGCTTCCCCTTCCTGAGCGTATTCTGCACAAGCTCCTCGTCTTCACCTACAAAGCCCTTCATAACCTTGCTCCCCCCTACCTCTCTACTCTGATCTCCCTCCAAACCCCTGCTCAAGCACTCGGCTCCTCACCCATCTCCTCCCTCATCCTCCCACGCCTCCCCTGCTCCCCAACCGCCTTTGTCCCTCGCTGCCCCACACGCCTGGAACTCCCTCACTGCCCTCATCCACCTTGCCCCCAACCTCCACACCTTCAAGTACCTCCTCAAAACCCACCTCTTCCGCTCCGCCTTTCCTAACTCCTGCTAATCATCCCCACCCAGGATTATCCCCTACCTGTTATCTGCAAACTCCTATTTACTGTAACCAAGCCAAGAATGTGTTGGATAAGCATTACCTATTTAGTACTACCAGCATTTCTGCAACTTATTTGTGCCTTACTACAGTACCAACATACTCTTAAATTCTCCTGGACCCAGTTGGCACTGAGAATTCACAAAATTGCAGAGAATGAAGAACCAAAATTTTGCTTGAACTAGTAAGCTACCATCTCATATTGAGATTTTAAAAAATTTAAGTGTTTCCGAACCATTATGGCAGAGACTTTGTGATCATACGGTCAAAGCTAGTTCAAGTGGGATACTGGGTGGAAGCAACAATGGAATGAAGGCTCCCAAACTGTGGAGCCTTCATTCTAACACAATCTGATATTTGTTTTAGACCGTGCATGTCTATTACTGTCTGAGATCAAGGGATTCAATATATTTAAGCCTCCAAATGGGAGTCAAACAGGCAAGATTTTGTGAAGCACTGCAGAAGAAGAGGGATAGATGAAGTAACAAATACCTGTGTTGCTGTGGGTAAAATGGCAAGTGCCTCCTTGAAAGCCAATTGTCTGATCCCCCTGCATGTACTGCATGCCATATACAACAGTTCAAGACTCCCTTGCATGTCCCACTCCCCATATACAACAGCTCAAGCCATCTGCCTCATCGCTTAGCTTAGACAGAACAGAGTGAATAAACAGCACCTCCTTTAACAGCGAGGAGCACTTAGTGCTGATAGTCCATCTTAAGAGGCCCAACAAGAACAACAACGGTTTTCCAGCAGTATTGCAGAGCTGGTTTAACAGTATGCAATTACAGGCATAAAGAAATGTATATAAAAAAGTTAACTTTCACAAAGTTACAAGTGTGCACATTTGTGAAAAAAGGAAAGATACTACAGAGCAAATTGAAGCATGGTGTATGTATGTTTTAAGTGAAAAGTCACACTTGTTACTCAGGCAATCAAGTTTTTCTGGCCACTATTGGAGGTAAGGCAACTTTATGTAAACTCTAATTACTTTGTTCAAACACTGATATCCCGAGTGCCTAGTAAATATTTAAGTTTGTAATTTATAACATTGATACACGAATAGAAGATCAGAGAACTACATTACTACAGGACATAATGTCTTAATTAGCAATAATTATGATGCAGGCTCCCTATCTGGCACAGATTCAACAAAAATGTGATCATCATAACTCAAATGGATGAGGAGCATCAGCAACTACAGCTAACTGGATTTAATGAAAATCTACAACATCAAAAAATCAATTAGTGCACATTAACCCTAATTAACAAATGCAAATGAGATACTGATTAACTTTCCGAAGCAAGAAGGTTGCCAATAGCACCAGATTAAAATGTGGACATGTTAGGGCGATTCAGTTGACACAAGATAATGCTACTGTTGGCCTAAGTTGTAAGCATTAATAAAACAACAAATTGTAACAAAGTAATGCCACCTGTAGAGCCTTTATTAAACAGCCTTTATAGCTTAATTTTGTTAGAATATCTTCTTGAGCTTCAGTCTTGGTTTGGATCAAGAGGAACCTATCATCACCTTTGAAAACAGTTTTTGTAACACGTTACTCAGTTTATAAATTACCAGTATTACATACCACTTTTGGTAAGAAACTATTGTCTTCTGAAATTCTGTATGTAGTCTCAGTACCACTACCATACTATGCTCACACAACAACCAGTTTCATGAGACTAGAAAACTAAAAGTGCTTTAGCATGCTTATATCCTCAAATGATCAAGACAAGTTTTATATTTCATTTGACAGTTTTGAAATGAATAGCAAGAAGTCTGTCAAAACTGGAAAATGCCGATATATTGAAAAATGTTAGTATTTCTTAGAACAGTACAAAGAAAAACTAATCTAGCTGGGTTAACGGCATAGTATGGAACTGGAAGCTTCTGATAGAAATAAATTCTCTACTTACGTATTTACAATATAGGGGAAAATTTACAATGATTATTTCTGGTGACAAGCAATAGGTTTACTTGCAGTGTGAATGAATGAATTTTTTTTAGTGTAAATATGCTGGCAAGCTTCTGCATTATACAACTAAAATAATGTGTGCACTGATTATAAACTCAAATAAATAATTAGCACATATACCTACTTTAGATGCTATAAAGAGTGTTGCTATCACAAACAAGTTTTTTTGTTCACAAAGGGAGGTTTCATATTCATGTTTCCAGTCACATTTTTACAGTTTAATAAACAAGCTGGTGTCTGAAAGCATTCAGTGTAATTATTCTCAGAATCCTATCACAATCCATTAAGCCAATGATGTACGCACTAAAGGTAGAGCTACGTTTTGAGGAAGTGTTATAGTTTTATTAAACAAATGGAAGCCGGCAGGTATTTGAGTGCCATTTCAAAATCAAACTTTTAAAAATCTAATTTTAATGGAAACATTTATTCATTACCAATATGTCAAAGCCTTAATGCAGTAATAAAAAAATCTGCATCATTGAGCAATTTCTGCATTGCCACTGACCCTTGTCCTAAAAAGCTGCAATATAGAAAACGTAATTTTAATGCATGCAATAGTTTATGAACCAGTGCTCCTTTGAAACAGTCAATTACACATCAATGGGGGAGTGTCAAAGTGTTAATTACTACTCCTTTTTTTCCACAGTGTGTAAATAAAGAGGGTGCTGACATTAACATTCCATCACATTGCTTCATGCGATGAAACAAATTAACTGGGACAGAATGTAGTTTGCTGGGTCTAATGCATCTGCAAAAAATTAAGTACACACAAAAGCACTTGCATCTACTTTATCTTATTGTACTTCACCCTTGTTAGAGTGCTATTATAAAAGTTTGTACGTGAAGAAAGGGAAATCCTATTCCCCACGCTGACACCCACACTCCCCCCTAGGAATAACGCAGTGCTTGTGAAAATAAAGCAAGTGGTGTGGGTAGAAAATGGTGCAAACTTCTTCATACAGTCAATTATCCAATTATGACCACTGCAACACCGAAATCTCACTAGCTTATTAAAGACTTCAAACTGTGGTTTTGGAGTACAGAAGATACACAGGAATAAGTCTACTAAATAAGACTTGCACTAGGGCAGCCCTTTGAAAGTAAGAACCTTGATTTCCATTGGATTTAAAACCAGATTTGAGGTCAACTGTCATTTAACACTTGTAAATTCTTAAGAAAAAAAAAGTTGCGTACTTTTAAAGACAGACAACATATAAAAAAACCCTCTACCTGACCTTTAAAAATCCAAATATTTCTATTGTATATATTAAAAAAATACTTGGTTTTCAAAACACTGAAGAGATATTGGTGAATTCTCAAATACTTCCATTTGCTTAACAAAGTGCAATATGGTTCTAAAGGTGCACTCTTCTGAAAATGAAACATATTCCCTAGTTGTCTAGCCAACATGGTAGCTCAGTCTATCCCTTCAAATATGAACCTGTATTCAGTATTCTCCATTAACAGGTTTTTGTTGCAGGACATTAATTTCAGATCTTAAATTCCAATGTATTTATTATGCATTTTTAATCCCACCCAATATTACCATACTTCAGTAAGTCAACTGTTAAAATTACTTCATACCACCACTAAACAGGTCAGAGCAATCCCTGTTTAAATACTATCCATTTTTCAACACCAGGCTATGGAGGAAAACACTTGCGCACTAGCTTAATACAGTAAAAAATGTGAGTATTTTAAGACTACATATCTAGAGTTGATTAGAATAATGGGAGAAAGAAGAGTTAATTCTGCTCTGAAATGTCATGATTTTCTTTAGTCACCAGAAAGCATACAAATTATTGTAGAGCTGCCCAAATCCAGAAATCTGCCTGCATATTTAAATTCTCTTCACACGTTCATAAATGCTGCAAACACTACTTGCCTGTTTTCAAAAGGTAGGTGTTTTAAAAAACAAACACAAAACAAAACAAAAAAAGCTCAAACACTAGAAGGAGATCCTGCAAGTCAAGATATTAAGTGGTTTTGGGTCATCAAAACTCACAGGGTTGGAAGAGGCATCATGGATAAAGTTCAGTTTAACTCAGCCAGGACTGACTAGGATCATTTTAAGCCATCCCTGGAAAATATCCAAAAGGAAATTGGTAAAGGTACCATACCAGCAACAAAAGGTCGTCTTGGATTTGAACCTGGGACTTCACACCTTAAGTCAAAATTATGTCCTAATATAGGGTGTGGGGGAGCCATTTCAATCCCATTTTGAAGATTGGTACAAACTCTGAAGGTTGCATAGAAGCTAGGGGTGCTTAAAGGGACCGCTCGGAGCAGGTGGAGAAAGGGTCCACATCATGGATCTATCCCCTAGCCCACAAGAGGGCCATAGCTCAGGTGGTAGAGTGAATGCTTAAGCATGTATAAGGTCCCAAGTTCAATCCCCGGCATCTCCGAATCAGGATCTCTGGCAGTACACCTGAGTGAAGCCTCTGTCGGGGATCCTGGAGGGTCTCAGGTAGCATGCCCGGGTGAGGCCTCTTCCCAAGTCCCTGGAGAACTGGATTTGAAACGCTGCTGCCATGTCAGGTTGTGACAGTACTGGGCTAAGACGGACCACTGGTCTGACTCAGTTAGGCAGCTCCTTATATCCTTGTGTGCATGCCCACATCTTTGGTTCCTTCCCCAGAACTCAGTCTTTCACTGCTTGAGAGTGGGAACAGGGCCCAGGAACTCCAATGGGCCACATTTGGCCCTGGGCCTGAGGTTCCCCACCCTTGCACTAGAACAAGCCATCCCATAGGGTACCCTTTGGCTCTCCCAACAGGAGCAAGGGCTTGCCTGGGATATGCATGGAAGAGTATAATCTTCCTACCAAGAGATCCAGAATGTGCCCTTTCTAATAGGGAATTGTAAGAGGGTTTCTGCTTCTCTACCAGCTGGCAATCACCAATGATCTTGGCTGTATGTGTCTAGCAAACACATAATTATTCTTCAAGGGACAAGGAGTCTGGTGCACTGCTGAAGGACAGCGGCAACACTGTAAGGGCACTGTCAGGAGACTTCCACACTAATTTGGCTGGGTCTAAACTGACCAGAGAGCATTCATTCGCAGAGCAAGCTTCTGGAATCCAGTACCCAAGACAGACTCCATAAGAATAGTGGGAATTACTGCTTGAGAATGCAGGTGTTAATATTCCCCCTTACATCAGGGGAAGGAGTCTGAAGCTTCATTAATATATTAACACAAGGAATATGATTGGGTGGAGATTAATTTCCTGACTCCATATATCCATGTCTTGACTGTGCTGGTGAGCCACTTCTTGATGGTGTCTCAACTGCTGCCCCAACTGTTGGGATGGCCATAGTGCCAGTTGCAGCAAAGATTACACGGAAAAGGGCTAGGATGCCTTATCTAATTCCCTTTGAGTTAAGGCTCTCAAAGTGGAACCAAAATAGTTTGGGGTGGAGGATCTTTCAGTGGTGCAGATGGAAAAAACATTCTTCCTCCATTTCCACTCATTTATATTACTTCTTTGCTCTAATTTAACAAACAGGAATTATTTGACCTCCAGTATTTTTCAGAAGGAGGTAACAGAAAAGGGAGTATGAATTGATACATTGATTATATTAAAAAGGAAAGTAGAACTAAGCGTTCAACTGCAGGATGTTCAACATTTCTCATCCTGCTAGATCTCTCGGCCGCTTTTGACACCGTGGACCATGGGCTACTGCTGAGGTGACTGCGTGACCTGGGGGATCTGGGTGGGACCGTTCTTGAATGGTTCCGCTCATTCCTCTCAGGGAGGAGCCAACGGGTAGTGCTGGGGGAGGAAACATCGTGCTCCTGCGCTTTGCCATGTGGCGTTCCGCAGGGTTCGATCCTGTCTCCATTGTTGTTTAACATCTACATGCAGCCCTTCATTGCCCTCATGTCTGTATGGCCTGCTTATCTGTCCATGGGGCATCATGGGATTTCAATTTCATTGGAAGAAATGCAGACCTTTCTCCAGGGCAAGTATATACCTGAACACAAAGGAGCAAGGCATTACCACAAACAAAGAAAACCACTACACTGCCAGGATCATCCACCTAGCCCTTCGCTTTGACCATGTGCAGGCTCTCCTCTCCTCCCTCCACTGGCTTCTCCTTCCTGAGCGTATTCTGCACAAGCTCCTCGTCTTCACCTACAAAGCCCTTCACAACCTCGCTCCCCCCTAACTCTCTCCTCTGATCTCCCTCCAAACCCCTGTTCAAGCACTCCGCTCCTCACCCATCCCCTCCCACGCCTCCCCTGCTCCCCAACCGCCTTTGTCCCTCGCTGCCCCACACGCCTGGAACTCCCTCACTGCCCTCGTCTGTCTTGCCCCCACCCTCCACACCTTCAAGTTCCTCCTCAAAACCCACCTCTTCCGCTCCACCCTTCATAACTCCTGCTAATCATCCCCACCCTGGATTATCCCCTATCTGTTATCTGCAAACTACTATTTACTGTAACCAAGCCAAGAACGTGTACCTGAGCTCTCGCATCTTCATGAATGTTGCATCCCTTGTCCCTCCCTCTGTTCCCCCTTCTGTCTCCCCTCCCCCCGTCTTTAGATTGTAATCTCTCGGGCAGGGACCGTGTCTATTTTGTTCTCTGTAAAGCGCCAGGTACATTTCTGGTGCTATATATAAATGCTAATAAATAATAATAATAATAATAATAATAATAATACACTTTACTGTGGAATTAAGTTTGTTAACTGAAGTGGAATTAAGTATTTGTGTTTAAGTATTTGTTAGCTCAAGTGTTATTCAGAACAGGTGAGTTTTCTTAGCCCTCTTCAGATGTTACAAGATGTTACGCTGGTATAAATCTTGATTTTCCTCAAGATTTTGGCAGTCTCATACCTAAACAAAAATATGTGAAAGTTTTTAACTTCTTGGACACTGAAGAGTCACAAAAGAGATTTATTTTTATTTTTTTTTAAAAAGGGATCCCATTAAAATTATTTCTTATTCTTTTAAAAAGAGAATAAAGAGAGCATACAGATATTTGTCTTTCCATGCACAATTAACTGCATGGGAACACTCACTGAATACACTATCACAGGATTGCCTTACAGAGTTCATAACAGCAGCATTTGCTGCTAGAGAAAGGAATGCAAGGACCCAGGATGGATAGGTCGTAACTTTAAGATGTAAGCAACGTCGAGGGGGAGGGAATCCCTTCCTCAGTCAACAAGAATTAAATGGAGTGGGGAACAAGTTGCCATAAGGCTCATTTGTCCTAGACAACAGTAAGTCAATTAAGATGTCCCCTCTTGAAGTACTTATTAGCAAAGCATAGTTCACCAAACTCACTTTCAGATCAGGCTATCTATACATGAACATATCCATACACAATTCAGTACTCTGTCGATAAAGTGCATGGAAAGGAGAACAGAAATTAGTGCCTGAATAGTTTCCAAAATAAAGACACTGAGCGCAACAGGGATGAAGCAGTTGGCAAGGAAAGCCTTTCCAAGGCTCCACAGCAAAATACTAGACAGTCAAAGATGCAGTCATTTAAAAAATAAAAACTTACCAAGAGAGTCAATGAAGTCTTTGTTATTCTGGTAAAACTTGACATAGGATGCTAGTTTAGCACTTACAAAAATGGTCAAAAGCTAAGGAGAAAAAAGCCATCTCAAATATAAAAGCAGTTTGAACTTGATGGAACTAGAAAAGCATTTAAACTGTATAAACTCAAATATTTGCACTGACGATACAAGGAAACACCATGCTTAAGTGATGCAAAATGATCTAAATGTTTAAGAGATACAATACAAATGCTTTACAAAATGCAAATTTTAAGCATTTAAAGCTAAAGTCCTGCTCCCAGTTCTGTACAGCTCATGCTGACTCAATTGTTCTTGGCTTCAAGTGAGCGTAGCTAAATTGTGAAGGTAGCCCACATATCTAATGTCAGAATTTGACCATACCCAAAGATCACCTGAAGGGTGTTATGGCTACTTCTTTGCAGAACCAGGCCCAACACTAACCACCACCCTGTTACTGGTCAAATGAAGCTCATTAAGTAGTAATCAGCTCAGGTGAGCAGAAGCTGGGGCAAGTACACCAGGGTGAAGGATGGATCCACAAGGAATAGCTGGAGGGGTGCAACTCCCCAGAACAGAGGTGACCAAGGAGCACTGTACAAGACCAGCAAGCCCTGGGTGTCCTTTTCTAGAAGTGGGTCAGGAATATCATGTCTGGCTTGGAAACAGGCAGGGTAGTCTAGCTCAGTGGTTCTTAATTTTTTAAAGCCACATACCCCAAGTCACATACCCCTTTCCTTGTTTTCAGTACCGGAGGCCCCTCTCTTCCACCTCACACAGCAATGCATCTTTCTTACTCTCCCCCTCCTGTTGATTTCCCTCTCTTCTCCCTTGTTCTCAGACTCATCCCTCCCCACCTTGCTACCCAATCACTTTGGAAATTCCCCCTAGCTCCGTATGGATCTAGGCATTTGCCACCTGTGCTCCCTCTTGCGCGCACCCCCCACCCCGAATACCAAATATCCAATCTGACTTAGCTACTATTACCACAACATCCGCACTTTCAGTATATAATATACTAATTCCTAAATGTGGGTGCTTGGCTGATTTTCTTACCAAGCACCTGTCTAAAAGAGCCGCCTATCTTTTTTTCTGTGCTAGGGTCAATTCTCTACCTTCCAAGATTTTGGAAGGTAGATACTCAAATATCCCGTATTCACTGAGACTCTGCCCATTTGATATGCTGGAGGCTGAGTCTACCGAGCATATATTGTTATACTGTAATCTATATTCGGAGATTAGATCTGTTTCTTGCTCCTTATCTAGAATTGAGGCCAGGTAGAACCTCCTTTGAGTATGTGAGGTTTTTATTGAAGGATAAGCATCAGGATATCACCTTAGCTGTCGCCAGTTTCTTTACACAGGCTTTTGCCTGTAGGGGAAAAAATTTTAAACTTTAAAGCACTGTCTTAGAAGTGCTTTGCTTCCTTTTTGACTAGACTGATTCTGGATTTGATATTATAACAATCAGTGTTATTTGATAGTTCTACTTGTTTTATGTTAAGTAAATGATTTATTAAGTTTTTTAGTCTGGGATGTGGGAAGTTATAAAAATTATGAGGCTACTTTTAACTCAATATTAGAAATGAGATATGTTTTGTACTAAATTGGATATTTTTTTATGTTTACATACTGTAACTATGATCTAAGGATTTTCTTTTTTTCTTCTCTTTTTTCTTATGTCTTTTTTAAGTTTGGCAATGGCCGTCGGCTACGCCGGAAATAAAGTTGTACTTACACCTGAATACCTTCTGTAACCCCAGGGGAGCCCACTACAGTTTGAGAATCACTGGTCTAGCTGGGGAGAGTCATGGAAACCAGGCTGACCGGGCAAGGCCTTTGGGATTGTTCTGCAGAAGAGAGGACAGCGCTGCTCTCAACTTGAGGATCCAATAACAGGGTGTGCCTGCCAGTTCAGTAATTAGGCACAGAGCAACCCTCTGTCTTCAGGGTGGCAGGGCAAGGTACTGGCCCCAGAGACAGGAAGGCTACAAGAAGCAAGGAATATCAACTTTTCCCCGGGAAGGTGACAGAGCCAGGTTCCTGAGTGGAGGGCTAAAAGAGAAAGACCAAAATCCTAACCAGGCAGCATAAGGCCCCAGTGAATGGGATTGCGGGAACTCCCAGATAGCGGTCCTATGGTGGCCACACTGTGGGTGGGGACTGGGGACCCCAAGGCCTGAGACACAGGGGGGCAACATTGGAGCTGCACTTGTGACCACAGAAGATGACATCCAGAGGGCAGCCATGGATCCCATGGATTTTGGACTCTCTCAGACAGAGGGCCACAGGTACATTTAGGAACTGAGCTGTTCCCCAAAATAGTTCTCATTGTGAGCAGGAATCCCTCCAGATGTCAGAAAACAAAAAAGCTATTTTGGACCAGGAAGGAAGAGCTGCTACAGACTGGCCTCATTGGAACTGTAGATTTTGGGCCGACTCCTAAGAGCAGCTGGGCCATTCCCTCGTTACATACGGATGTATGACAACTTTAAAATAAAATAATTGAGCAGAATATGTGAAGACAACTTGCCTAAAGAAATATATGAAAGAAATATAAGAAATCAAAATTACTACTTACATCATGAATAAGCTCTCCTTCCAAAAATTTGACTGGTTTTAGGGCAAGGAGATGGTCAAAGAGAAAGGTGTTTGGATCTTTCAGTGCTCGGACGATACATCTAGTTAAGAAAGGGAAACATACATGCTTACAAGAACACATACCGATTGCCAAATGCAATTTACTTTGCGCTTCTATAGGTCATGTATAAAGGCTCACACACAGAGCAAGGAATTTAGAACACCTAGCTTCAGGGGCTGGTTTCCTAGGGTCTCTGCTTCACTTAGGAGTGAGGATCTCTGTTACAAGGGTTTGTTTCTTTCCATACCATCACTCCATTTAGGATTGAGGAGTTTTGAAGTCCTATTTCTAGGGGCTCCATATAGGAACATAGATTTTAATTTATTATTTGTACTGAAACTATCAGTTTTTGCATGTGTTATCTTATTGGAATTTAATACTCTAAGGGAATGCAAGATTAGGTTTTGTTTTACTTCTCATGGTTTATATATCTATCTAGCTATCTTATGGCCATGGTGTGAGCTGAGCACCAAATAAACTTAAACTTGAACTTGAACACAGCTACTGTGGGCATACAAGTATTTTAATTCTTACAAAGTTGGGGAAAGGGAGAAAGATGAAATGATTTCCCCACACCAGAGCAATTCTATAATTGGATCCAGAAATAAAACAAAGGTCTCATCTCCCAGTGTCGTGTCTTTGCCATTGCACTTGATTCTACTTCATTTATACAACTATGGTGGTTTAAGGTGACTAAACTGCCTTTTAATAATTTGCTTTCACGGAACCAAGCCACATTATTCCTTCTTCCCACAGTCAGACACTTGATACAGATCAATGAAGTTAAAACCACAACACTACATAATTTACCCATTGTGACTAAAATTTAACAGCCTCTAAAAGTTTCTAAAAATAATGGTTGGGTTTTTGTTTTTTTGTTAAACTGTGCTTTATGATCCTTTCAGTACTGCAAACACAAGGTAGAAGATACTTGTAATTGAATTATAACATATTGCAAATAATTGGTGTAGGGTTTTGCCAGTATTAAAACTTCTCCAAAGCCTTTTCTTTGCTCTAGTAAATTATGTTTTAGAAAGAGAGCCCCAAAATTTGGCAGTAGGTAGAAGCTCAGGATAAATGGCCTTTTATAGGACACACAGTGCATTAAGATATTTAATAGAAAAACTTGTTAATGTCATAGTAACGAAACTTTTCCTATACATATTATACCTTGCCTCTTTCCTGTTCTCAAAGTTTCAACAGGGTTTTGTGCAGTTTGGGACATCTACTGCATCCTATTAAACTAAGTCAATGTTAAGGAAAAGCAAGAGTTTTATATTACCTGTGAGCATCAACTCTAGCTTGGGAAGCATTGTCCTCCGTGTAGCTTCCTAGAAGTTCCACCATTACTTTTGCTGCATTATCACTAGGAAGAAAAGGGAAAAAAAAGGGAGGGGGGGGGAGAAGAGAGAAGGATTAACTCTCAAACTATGAAAATATTAAAAAGTTATGTAAATATTTCAGCAACTCCACTGTGAAGTTATAGTTCAAGAGAAATTGTGGATGATCAATTTTAATTGCAGTGAAGATGGCTAATTAGCTAAACACATTCATTCAATTTTGGTTTTGCAAAATGTTTATCTTCACCCCTCATTTCATTCTCTTAAATAGATAAATTACCTGTCAGTTATGGAAAGCTTTCCTAGTGGGGAATGACTATGTGAGTCACTAGAATGCATCTTGCGCACATCTGGATCCAGCCATTAAAGCAATGCTGCGAAGTTTATATCAAAATGAAAGACGTTTTAAAAGCATTTATTCCCATAAGAGTGACCATGGGGTTGGGGGGACTGACTTCACCCTCTTGCTCAACAGATGTGTGTATTTGAGTGACATTTGCTGAATGAAGTTTAGAGACATACGTTTAACTACTCTTCTGTAAGGCAACATACAACTGAGCATGCCAGAATCTACTCTGTCTTATGTAACTTCCAGCTGCATATCATCACCAGTAACAGAGTGCTTCTCAGAAAGTATTCAGCTAAGTTTGCAGGATTGGCTTTTAAAAGAGGACACTAAGAAAAGGACATCGAAATCTCTCTAGCTTTGTCTTAAGAATTCTGTGAAAAAATCCCCCACACATCTTAACAAAAACACTACTACAGACAACCTAGCCATAGATTAGTATAAGAATCAAATAAAACTCCCCTCACGTTAATGTCCATGCTAGTTTGTTCAGATGCTAACGCTTGTGGAGCTGGCAATAATCAGTGATTTTTACAGGGTGTTAACAGCATGATAACTATGCTGCACATTTTAGTGTGCACATGTTGCCCTCACCTACATGCCATGAGTGACGAACCTAGGCACCTAACCAAACAGCCCCTAAAGTACAGTGGGGAGATGCAGGAGCCAGGTGCTGCCACTTTCACTTCCCTAGCTGCTAGCGTCTCTGAGGGGAAGGTGAGTGGGGTGAGATCTCCCCTGAGCACAAACCTAAGCCAATTTGCCAATCGATTCAGACTAAAGCCAGCCCCAACCCTGTTCTCCAGCCACCCACTTCCTATTACAGCAGCAACTACACCCAGCCGCTTAGCCCTCCTTGCAAACTCCCCCACCTAACCTATCCCCAGCCAAACATGGCTTGTCCAGCTAGCAACTGCAGTCTATGGTCGTTTGCGGACTGCCCAAACGCACCACCTGTAACGGTGCTACCTAACTGGTGGCATATGCATTAGCCCACATAGACTCTGTTTTCTCTGAACCACCCTCACAGGTGGTGGTAGTCATGTATTGAGCAATTTTATCACCTAGTAGACGACCACGAAAACACCCACTTGTAGGGGGGTGGGAAGAGTTACTGTGCTGTTTGTTGACACCCAGATTTCAAATACAGACACAGGAAGTGAAACAAATACCACCATTTCCTACTGTCACCAGGCAGGAGTCGCCCTGAGCTGTTTCAAGAGGGGCGGGGTATAAATGTAATAAATAAATAAATACCAATCTTACTATCAAAAGAGAAGGATGTAGCTATTTTTCCTTCATGTGCAATTAAATTTGATCTTTTCTTTAATGGCTTCAAACTCCTGATAGCCTCCCTGTGACCTGAAAAGATTTCCAATCGAAACCAACATGTCTTACATTCTCTACTTCGATAGCAATACCAAGTTCTTTCTGAAAATGTCTTTGTTTGAAGTCACATCTCAGTCAGAGCCGGATATTAATTCATATGCAATATGGACGTTTTCAATAAAGACAGACAGAAGACGACTTCCTTCTTTCCTCCACAGGCTCCTCTTCACACACAGATCTATTAGGCCTGGAAGTAGGAAGCTTATCTTCACGTTGGGATGGTTTTACTACATGCAGAAAGCTGGTACCTCCTTTAAAGCAGATTGTTTCAAACACTACTTGCTCTTGTGATCAATGAGGCAGTCAGAAAAAACTTTGTTTAAACAATATATTCCACATTTTTTTTTTATTATATATATATATATATATATATATATATATATATATATATATATATATATATATATATATATATATATATATNTATTATATATATATATATATATATATATATATATATATATATATATATATATATATATATATATATATATATATATATATAAAAAAGGCCTGGAATTGCAAAGCTTAGAGAAATATCCAGTACATCACTTATTTTTAACTTCAGCTATCCAACAAGTCATGCCAGCTGGCTTCTTGCTTTATGCAACACTATCTGTATGCCCCACGAGGAAATACCAGCTACCAAAGAATGAGGCTTAGGTAAGCAATATTTTGTATTCTACGATGTGTGTTTTTACAGGCTATTATAGGACAGTATTTTTAAATATGCAAATTTGCCATTTATCCAAGCAGCCTCATAGTCTAACAAGATAGACATCTGTTTATAGCACATGCTGTGGCACCACAGTGAAAAGACAGCAATTTTATTTGGAAGTGGCTCAGTGGAAACAAGGAGGGCCTGTGCCAAGTGTTCCTTTATCCTGGAACTTGTATGGCGGGAAGAAGAGAAAAGGAGGTATTTAGCCTTCTGGAGTTGATGGAGCTTCACCTTTCCAAAACTGCTAATTCAAAAGTCAGAACTCAGATTTCCCCAAAATAAAAAAAGACAGTAAGCTGTAAATTTCTTTTTTTTGCCTTCAGAAATGTGAGCTCTGAGCTCATATTTTTCAAGCTTCTCTCTACAACCAGCAGGGTTACTAATTAATTCACTTTCATTTTTAAAATTAATTAAATCATTAACTCCAGGAGTTGAAGCTTTAAGAAAAACACCTAGTATGATAAGGTTTGTAATAAAATAGCAAGTGTGTTCAACACTACTCTTCCTTGACATCCACTAAGGTGGGACCACAATCTGGCAAGCTCCACTACAAGACACATTGAGAAGTTGGAACCATTAAACCTCAGTTACTTTAACAATTATTCTCTCCATTCACTGCTTATAAAAGAGCAAACGTAGTAACTGAATTATTATTATTATTAACAGCATTCAGCCAAATATAACCAAAATATGATTTTATCATTGAGAACGTTTCATTCCTATTTATCTTCTCCGGACTGGTAGATCGGCTGACATTCCTCAGTGCTAAGGTTGGAATGCTTCCCGATGTTTCCCAGAGTATTACAGATACTGCCCAGTGAACCAGGAGAATGAACAAGGTCAGAGGTGAAAAAGGTCACTCCTTGTTTTCTTTCCCTCAAGGAGATGCAAGATACTCTGAAAAACTGCCCCATTCATTGCAAACCCTGCACCAAAACAAATGGCAGCACCACAAATTCAGGAGTAAACAGATTAGTTAGGTACTCTACTTAAAACATCTATCACAAACACAGGAAAAGGATCTGTAGATATCTATAGCTTAGGCATTATTATTTCTGGAACCAAACTCTGTACAGTACCAAAATAAAATCAGACTAACAATGAATAATCCATACACAGACATTCCAAGCCAAATTATAAAGATAGCTAACAATTTTCTATGAGGCGCTGTATAGATAATATAAACAGGAGCTAATTTGTTAACTTCTTCTCCAAGTCAAGATTACAAAACCTCCGAGGCAGAGCAAGCAATATCCAATAGAAAAGAGCTTAACTTTAGGATGTTTAAAACAACTTTTTTGCTTTAGAAACATTCATATCAAACTACAATTGTATAGGTGGAATAAGCAGTAGTGTTTACTCAGTAGAAATGTAAAACATGAACTAGCTACTGTTATCTGACCTAATGAGCACAAAAGAATCCTATTGATGATGATGTATCATGTAATAATTCGAATGCAGACCGAGTCTGGTGTGCCAAAACTATTAGATCATAGATTAAGTTTCAGAAGAGTATTTTTAAATTACTGTCCAGGTATTCTATTGAAATTAACTTCCACATCTAATGCAAAGCTTTGTCTCGATGATGTTTATATAAGAGATGGATTGTGCTAACTTTGATTGATAGACCCAACCATTAAACAAACAGAGAGCACTACCATGCACTAAAACATCAAAGTTCCATTACATAATAAACTTGGCAGAATGCTACAAAGCTTGAAGATTAACATTTATATCATTTCACAAGGAAAACAGTTTATGGCTTGCACCTAATCCACCACTAACTTCACACCATTTTTTTCCAGAGATTTGTTTATGCTAAAACTAAAACCTCTTAAAATTATTATCTATGGAGACATGGTAAACATATATTCAGGCATACTTGATGGGACTAAAGGTATTGATTTACAGCAATTTTTGTAGTGAACAGTCTATTAGCAGCTTGTTTCCAAACTTTACAGCATACCATCTAGTGCCTATTATACAGCGTGGCATACCTCTTCTTGTAGTCCACTAGTGCATCATACAGCAGTCTCAGAAGAGTATGCTTTTTCTCAGTGTTCAGGTCCCAGTCAGAAATCCACTTCCTAACCTACATTGATAAAGGTTCAATAAGACAGGGTGGCCAAGAAGTAGATCACAAGCCAGTAGATCATGATGTGGGGAGTTGCCAGTCCCTTGAAGACTGGTCTCTGGAAAGGAGACTAGGACCAGCATCTCAGGGAATATTTCCAGGGAGGGGATGGGTTAAGAGGGCTCTTTCAGTGCAGCAGGGAAGTGCTCCTCTCCATTTCCAAGACCAACTGTTGAGGTGCCCTAGAGTGGGAGACAGGAAAAGTCCCTCCTCCCCCACCCCCCGGCCTGGCCAAGCAGAAGGTCCATTGGATCTCATGCATCATGAGGTTGGCCACCCTAGCAATAGGAGAAGTACTGATGCTCTTGGTAAAAGTGAATCTGTTCCTTTTAATACTACCAACTTATGCACTACTCTTGAAACAGGTTTCCTCTCAAACAAAAGAGGAAGATGTGAAAGGTACTGCAAATTTGCCATCTACCTGGCTTTTCTGGACAAGAGTCCAGAATTAGGAGTGTGTGCCATTGAAAGTTTCCTGATCCATACTTTCCTAATAGAGGCATTAAAATGACTGATTTCTGGAGTGAAGGACAAGCCGCCAGTTTTCAAAAACTTGTTGCATCAAGCCAGAAAGTAAAAAAAGGTTTGCTTTACTTACAAGAAGACTTATTTACTTATAAAAAAAAAGCTGAACTTTTACAAGCGACAAACACTCTATGACCTTGGATTGCCTTTTAAGAAGGATGCATGCAGTGACAACATGAAAACATAACTAAGGTAGCCCAGATACTTACTTGCTCTAATTCAGTTGGAATGTACTGTATGGCACCACATGAAGAGGCCACTTTAATAAGGCTGCAGTAGACGGTGTACCTTGCAGGGGTATTCTTATCCATACCATGGAAGAGGTTGCTTAGCCTAAATCAGAAAGACAATTGACTCAACTTCTACAGTTTACTATTACAAGAAGTGCAGTTATACGTGCACTGTCAAAATATGCAATTTTCATTTATCCAAAGCTCCCTTTCGAGTACGCAGAGAAAGATTACAAGTTTGAGAAAAGACTCTCCGACCCCCCCACAGAGATGGCCTCATCAGGCTTTCATTGGGTAAAACAGACATGATGGTGGCCCGCTTTTGACCGCTGTGGCCCACGACCAACTGGCACATCTGTTTAGGTGCTATCAGATGTTGGCCTGGGACTGCCCTGGTGTGGGTAGGCTGCTAACCAAGGCGGTGTCCTTGAAAAATCTCCCAAGAGTCCGGGCTAAGTTCTGCCCATGCGTGCCAACGTGGGCTAGCACATCTGTTCAGCCCCACCAAACCCACCCCAGGGCATGGGCCGCCATGGCTGTCCATCACAGAGGGCAGCAGGTTGCTTGGAGCAGGGCGAGGCTGATCGCCTGCACATCTGTTTAGCTCCCTGCACTAACAGGGCCATGTGGGTGGCAGGATGGCTCTCCAGCCCCGGGCACATTTGTTCAGTGTCCCTTCCCAACCTATGATAGCTGTGGTTTCCCGCCCGAGGCAGTGCCGCCGCCTGCACATCTGTTTTTACCTATTGTCTAAGAGATGGTGACCATGCAGGCAGGGAGCGGTGGCTGTTTCTACGCAAGTTTAGTGCATGTGAAATCAGTTTATACAGGGACCCTGGCCATTTTATGTATTCTCTGACCAGCTGTAAAATGCCCGAAGTCCCCGAATGGCAGCGAACTCCAAATTTGTTTAGAAAGACACCTACGCAAAGCAGCTGTGATGGGTCAACATCGCTTAGACAAGGCAAGCCTAATGAGTCTTTTCCTGGGAGGTGGGGGACCCTTTTCACAAACCTCTAATCTTTCTCCCTGTTTACATCAAAGACAGCTCTACACACAAATGAAGAGTGCACCAAATGACACCGACATGTATTATTAATTACTTATATAGTGCAAGCAATGCACTTGGTGTTGTACAATCAGTAGTCAGAGACAGGTCTCTACCTCAAGAGGCTTGCAATCTAGGAAAGACAAGGGAAAGGGGAACACAGAGAAAGGGATACATTCATGAAGTTGAGAAGTCACAGATGCACAGACTTCGTTACAGGGAGGGGACTCAGAATGCAGGATGAAAGAGGCAGCACCAGCGACACGTCTATGGGGATGAGGAGCTAGGAAAAGTCTGACAGAAGACGTAGGTTTTCAGGAGGGAAGGAACAGAAGACATTTATTCAGGGAGGGGGTTCCAGGCATGGAAGGCAGCAAGGAAAGAAGGCACAAATTTAAAGTCAGGTGCCACCTTACATGCATGAAACAGAATAGTTTCCATTTCATAGAATGTCAGAATAGGAATTTGCATTCGCCTGTTTTTGCAGCCACGTCACATTTTCTGATTCAGGTTTAGTTTGTGATCAGCCACAATCTCTAGATTGTTTTTAACCAGTGCTGCTGCTGCCAAGTCAGATATCCCACAACTTATACTTGTGCATTTGTTTTTCCTTCCCTAAATGCAGAACTTTACATTTATCTTGGCTGAATTTCATTATATTGATTTCAGCCCAGATTTCTAAACAATCACGATTTTTTTTAAAATTCTAGTTCTACCTTCCAAGTTGATAGCTAGTTTGTTAACTCCTTCCATCAGAAGATCTCAAAGCAGTCCCAAAATCTGAATTTAACCTCCTAGTAGCTTCAGAAGGTAGGTGTTTTTCCAATTTTACAGATAAAAAGAGTGAAATACTTGCTTAAGCTCCAGGCCTCAAACAGAAGTCAAGTTTTCTAAATTCTTATTCCTGTATTACAGACCCTTAAGCTATTCCCTTTCTTAAAAGGGGGTGGGGGGCGGTCACATTAAAAAGCTATTTCAATCCCACTGATTGGTAGGGGTTTACTTACAGCTGCAGTCTCAGAGATGGACGCTCAACTTCCCGAAATTTTACTAACTTCTCACATAGGCTTTCAATCAAAGCTTCTTGTTTATCAGGTTCCAGGATAAGAAGCAGCGACACTACACTGTTCATCACGCTCTCAACATCTACATGAAACAAACAAAAGATGCATCAAGTTATTACTATCAAAATTAATAAAAACAATTAAGGCTTTGGCACTAGAAGTGTTTCTGCTTATTCGAGTTTATATTAAGATTAAGTTCAGCTTCAAAAGGGTTATAAAACATCCATTGTCCATTAACCATCCATTGTCAAATTAATTTGATCAATGTTTACAAAATTCCTTGTAAACCACCACTTCACTGAGAGCAAAAACCTAGGAAATACAGTTTTTTAAATAAAGAAATTCATTTGAACAAAAAGGTGCTGCAATATCTTCTAGTGACAAAAAGAACATTAGTGACATCTTTAACTATGCTATAATGCCCTGCTATCTTCTCTTAACCCTGATCAAACACCCTTCTCTTCAAATATGAAAGCAAATTCAGTCTTTGTGGTCATTCTGTTCTTGATACCATCAAGAAGTGTAGCAATTAATGCCAACTACAGCTTTTTACAGGGTAAACTTGTTTCAGGCTGTGAAATTTCAGATTAAACTCCGGCAGATTAAAAAAAAAAAGTCAGACTTTATCCTGATATTAAACCGTTCTTGCCCCACTACAGTCCTGAACCAGTTGCCAGCCTCAATTGTCTGAGCACCAGTGGCTCCCAGGCTTCTGCATATTTTGCAACCTGCATGTTTCCTAGGTCACATAGCGTAATAAATTTCAGTCTCTGCTAACGCTGGTTGTTTTAGAAACTGGTAACTAAGGACAGGAGATTATATCTTCTAAAAAATCTTATGAGTGACTTCATGCCACACGAGGGCTGAAACTATATGCCCTTAAAGCCCAATAGAAACTGCAGCTACATCACACTTCACCAGATCACCCAAACTCTTATTTGTGTACCTGCAAAATAATTATCAATTTCAGCACAGCTCATACAGCAATCCTTTTTGAAAAATGCATATTCCATCAGCTTCTCTTTTACTGTTTTGCATTTTAATCAAGGGCATTATTCTTGTTAGAACAATAAAAAGCCTCTCTGCATATACGATGTACACATCTATTGTAAGAGATTCAACAACTAATGGAAGTAGTGGGCTGTAAATGCATCCTCATTCAAAGTACATCAGGTAATAATTTTCAACAAGACGACTTATCTATATCCATAGAATGATGTAAAATATGAAACACACAGTCGAACAGATAAAACTATTATCGTAATCTTCATTCAAGCTTCCAAGATACATTTTTAAAAGACACTAAATTAGTGTCTCTGAAGAGATTATTAAAGCATTACGGTAGCATTAGCTTTACCCCAACATTCTTGGTTGCCTTTTACCTGAACTTGCTACATCAGTCTACTCACCAAAAGTCATTATGCCACTAACTTAAAAACCTTATGAAACCTTTTTCTCTTAATCTCTCACCCAACAGTTGCTCACATTTCTTATTAAGAACACTATATCCAAAGAGGATACGAGCAGGCCAGGACATTTGAACTACACCCTGCAGAAAACTTTATTCCCCCCACCCCACCCTCCAGCTCTGTGAGAAATGATGTCCTATTATAGGTAAACATTGAAAGTCTTTAGTACTGTAATATTGACGCTTCTGGTGACTGTAGGCTGTTCATGAACGTCTATACAGAAGAGACCTTAGAACAGATGTCCAAACCCTGCCAACAATTGTCTAGGTGGCTTTCTTTGCAAAGGACTTATTTTGGCTCCTACTGTAGCAGGATCATGCAGATCCGAAAGATGGAAGGATAAAAGAATTTGATTCCCACAGACTACTCTACCAAATGTCACACTGCCTTGTATAGCCTCTCAAACTATTTTTGAATTTATGGTATCCAAGGGAAAGATCAGTGCACTATTCACTGTAGATACATAACTAATAAAATAGTTTGCGTGTTCTCAATTTTGATTCTCCCTTTATTGACAAGAAGGAATGTTCTTATGGGCTGATCCCTTCTAAAATACAATATTGTTTCTAAAAATATTCATCCCATTGAAGTCAATACGAATTTAACCCATTATTTCAACAGGATCAGTGGACTCCCATCCAAACTACAATTCAAGTTTCTTTAAAGGCACTGTGCGCCAAAAGGAGATATATGTCAGACCAGGCACAACTGAGCTTATCTGAACTACCACAGTGCAAGAAATACTACTCCCCCCCCCCCCCCCCCCGTCTTTGTGGTAAATTACACCCCATTAAGGTAATGCTGAGCACCATGATTTTTTTTAAGCAGTCTTATCCTTAATGTGCACTGTACTGTCCTATAGGTACTTGGACTCTTATCCTACTAGTGCTTTAAGCAAAAGTGTATTGCAAGCTTATTATGTCAAATGTTTAAGAATATCCTAAATAAAAACATCCACAAACCTTTATCATCCTCCTTTAAGCATACATCACAGGCTTCAATAACCTGAGCCAAGTCAATGTGAAGTCCACCTTCAGAGTTCTCTTCCGAGATTTCAGCTCCTTTAGATTTCAGGTAAGCTCGAAGCTCTGCAGCCTTTTAAAGAAACAGAGAAAAAAAAGCTGGTAAAAACTGTGTATACTTCTAGCAATACATTTCAATCTTAGATTTTAAGTAGTGATTATAAGCTCTCAAGGACAAAGCCACAAAGTCCTGTCTATTACCTACCTCAACAGTACTCCAATTTTAAAAGGGACTTTTAGACACTGGTGAAAATATTTTATATAAAAACATAAAACTGGGAACAAAAAATGCACTTAGTTAAAACTACATATATCTGGGAGCTATAGCAAGGCATATTTCAGAATTTCACCATAGAGAGAGAGGATTTGAAATGAATATTTTAAGTTACTGAAGTACGTGAGTTCTCACCTAGGTAAAAATTCCAGGCAACAAATTTCAAGTGTTTTCATTTTAAAATGTTTTCAGAAAGGGAGTAAGGAAGGAACGAAGGCAAGATTTTTTAAAGGCACATGGATTTTATAAAAGCAACATTGGAACTCGATATTGCAAATCAAATTTAAATAGCAGGATATTTTAATGAAAAGAGAATAAGAAAAGAACACACAGCTCTGTCATGCACAAAGGATGAGGTAGAGGTAAGGTATAATAAAGACATTGGAATGGGAAGTTACACCAGTGCTCCAGTAGCTTTGCAGCAGCACAGGTAAAAAGAATCTAGGGACTGTGGCTGATCACAACTGAATGTCAGTCAGCAACGTAACATCGCTGCAAAAAAGGCCAATGCAATTTTAAGATGCATTGAGAGAAGCATTGTTTCCAAGACAATGGAAATAATAATTATACTCTATTCAGCACTGGTCAGACCTCACCTGGAGTCCTGTGTCCAATTTTGGGTGACTTGTTTTAGGAAAGACATTGTTAGTCTGACCTCAACGATAAACAAAGCTTTAAAACAAGTTTTGAATTAAGGACATGGATGTAAACTGAAATGTAATATGGGTTTTCAAGATCAATCTGACTTTTTGATCGCTGATCTCTTAAGGCAAGGAAAATGCAGTAGCTCTGTTCTATTACTTCAGCAAAGCATTTGATACAGAACCATATAGGAAGTTATTATTTCAACTAGAGAAAATGCTGATCAATACAGGAATAGCAAGGTTCAATATACATAAGTATTTTTAAGTGGACAATATAACAGCCATGGAAATCAACAGCCCAATTAAAATATTTTCACACACACACCCCCCAATTAAAATGTGTCCCCTATTCACAGTGTGAGCTCTAGCTCAGGGCTTGCAATGGAATTGTCCCATTCCCCTGATCAGTGGAGAACCAGGAGTGTTGTATCTGACTGTCAGCACAAGTTCTGAGCTTGCCATGATGGCTGGAGGGAGTGCTGCTGATTAGCTATTTGCACTGACTGCACAAGGGTTCCTTCCAGCAGAAGTAGTAGTTCTGGTTCCTTCCTCCACTGGCAAGGCAAACCCCTCATCAGGGAATGTGCATTCAACTGGAAGGAGTGCTACTGCTTCCTCACTGAACAGGTCAGCAGGGAAATAACAGTGCAAGAGAAGAAAAATCCCACCTCCCTAAAAGAAATAAAAGGCGCCTGGCTAAAGAGAAGAAGGCAAACTAGAGAGATTACTAGGGCATTTCCTCAGGCAACTGTCTTGGGACACATCTTATTTTACTTTCATAAATGTCATTGGCAACAGAAGCAGCAGTCTCGGTGAAATTTGCAGAGAACACAGACTTGGGGAAGCAAAGGTTTAGAACACTGCACAGGAGGAGCTGGATGAAATTAATACCAGAAGCAGGAACAGGATGAAATTCAACCACAATGAATGCAAGGTTAGGTATGCACTTGATGAGAATTTTTGCTGTAGTTTAGATGCTCTTTAGTTGGAAACAAGAGGAGGAAAAAGATTAATGATGCAGCTGTGAAGGCAAATGCAATTCTAGGATTATTAGGCAAGGCATTCCTTATAAGAACAAGAAGTGTCAATGTCACTATATAAAGCACTGGCAAGACCTCATGGGAGAATACTGTACACTTCTTGTCGCTCATGATTACTTCAAACTTGAACAAATTAAAAGGAGGGCTGTTAAAATGATCAGAAAAATGAAGAACCTGTCTTGCAAGAGTAGGTTAAATGTACTTGGGCTTATTTAGCCTAGCAAAAGGGCTGAAAAAACAAATGCATCTGGGGGTGGAGGGTGGGGATGACAAAAAGGTAGGAGAAAATGCTAAGATATAGGAAGATGTTGTAACAAAAAAGTATATAACATATCCATGAATATATTTACACCAGAATTTAGAAGGTTTCTAACCATCAGAGAAGTGAAGTTGTGGAAAGGTTCCAATGAGTGATGAGAGCAAATAATCTGCTTAGTTTTTGGCTGGAGTGGTATATGATATGGGTTTGCCCATAGTGCGTAAAGAGGTCCATTGCATCTTATGTTCCTAATGTGATGCTTTTTTGGCCATTCCAACCATCTTGAACTGAAGAGGCTAGAGAGTCTTGCTGTTAATTGTGAGATGTAAACATTTTAGAAAATTTGACGATACCAGCAGGATGTGCCTTTGGTTTACTTTTTGAAAATCAGGTTAGTATTTTTCAAGGTACAAATGTCAGAAAACGTCAACGTTATCCAATGGAGACAGTTGCATCTTAAAGAGGTGACATGAGAGTATGATGGCAGCAGTAGCTGCCTGTGGAGTGTATGGGAATGTTCTAAATATACACATGCACACAGGTGCAGGGCTGGGTAGTTCTGTCTCAGCCAAGAGAGATTTTGAAGGGAGGTTTGCTATAGAGGCAAAAACAAGCAACAAAAACTTTTTCAAATACATCAGAAGCAAGAAGCCTGCTAGGGAGTCAGCTGGGCCATTAGATGACAAGGGAGTAAAAAGGGTGCTCAGGGAGGATAAGGACATTGCAGAGAAGCTGAATGAGTTCTCTGCATCAGTCTTCACTGTGGAGGATTTTGGGGAGGTACCCACACCGGATCCTTGCTTTGTGGGCGAGGAATTGGAAGAGCTGTTACAAATCAATGTGACGTTGGAGGATGTTCTAGGGCAAATAGACAAACTGAATACTAACAAGTCACCAGGGCCAGATGGCATTCACCCCAGAGTTCTGACGGAACTCAAATATGAAATCACGGACCTACTGTTAGTAATTTGTAACCTGTCACTAAAATGTGCCACTGTACCCAAGGACTGGAGGGTAGCAAATGTAACCCCGATGTTTAAAAAGGCATCCAGAGGCGATCCTGGAAACTACAGACCAGTACGCTTGACGTCTGTGCCAGGCAAAATGGTGGAAACCATCATTAACGACAGAATTACAGGGCATGTTGACAAACATGGGTTAATGGGGAAGAGTCAACACGGATTTAGTAAAGGTAAGTCATGCCTCACTGACCTGTTGGAAGTCTTTGCGGGTGTAAATAAGTACACGAACAAGGGAGACCCAGTAGATATAGTGTACCTGGATTTCCAGAAAGCATTTGATAAGGTCCCTCATGAGAGACTCTTGAGAAAGTTACAAAGTCATGG
>QEPC01007485.1:250918-266556 GCA_003113815.1 Sphenodon punctatus
GTACTCCTGGAAAGGGTGATCCAGCTGGTGGATCAGGGGCCCGTGATGGCTGGCTTCGTGGCTGGAGGGTTCCCCAACTGCATGGGTGCCGTGGATGGCACCCACATCGAGATCCTCCGCCCCTCCCCGGGAGAGGCCACCGAGTATGTCAACAGGCATGGGTATCACTCCCTGCTGCTGCAGGCAGTCGTGGACCATCGGGAGAAGTTCACTGACATCTTCACGGGCAACTCCGGGCAGAGTCACAATGCACGGATCATGACCATCTCCCCCTTTTATGCCCAGATGTACCGGGGGGACTTTGCAGACATGGGGATGGCCCAGATCGAGGGGGTGCTGATGCCCCCGTGTATCCTGGGGGACCCGGCCTACCCCCTCACCCGGTGGCTGATGAAGGTATATCCGGTCGCCCGGACCCCAGGGGAGGCGCTCTACAATACCCGCCTGTGTGCCAGCAGGACCATGGTCAAGCGAGCATTTGGGGCCCTCAAGCAGTGCTGGAGGAGCCTCGCCAGCCGCCTGGACTACATGGTGGAGACCTCGGCCCTGGTGATCGGTGCTTGCTGCGTGCTGCACAATGTGTGCAAGACCGATGGGGCCGCCCTCGAATACCCCATGCCTACCGTGCCTCTGTACATGAACGCAGACAACCCAAGGGAGTACCATTACGCCAAACGCATCTGTGCCGCCCTAACCAGGCACATCAGCTGGGAGGCCCAGGCCTGAGGGCGCCCACCCCCCCGGCCCACACCCCCCCAGGGGCCCGGGAGAGTCCCTGGGTGAGCCCCTATACGGGCATGGTGCACCACCCCCACTTCTGGGCCCCTGAACTGACCACAGGAGGCGGCTGTGTCATCTGTGCGTTTATTATATCACCCACTTACCCGTGCCCCCACCACCGCCCCCCAACCCACCCACCCCTCTCCCTTCCCCCTCACCAAATGCCTGACGGAACAACCAGGTCTTACAACTCCTTTGAAAAGCTGGGAGGTCCGGGGCCACACGGGCCCCCACTGGGAGAGAGTTCCAAAGGCGCGGCGTGGCCACTGAAAATGCCCTATTCTGCATGCCCCCCCCTCCCCAGTGTGGCGCCCCCGGATGACTGCAGGGGTAATCTAGGACCCGGGGAGTGAGGTGATCTCGCAAGTAGACAGGACCCAGACCGTGTAAGGCTTTATAGGTCAAAACCAACACTTTGAATCAAGCCCGGAAGACTATTGGCAACCAGTTCAGAGACCGGAGCACTGGTGCAATGTGCTCTCAGCGGCCCAGTCCCGCTAAGAGCTGGGCTGCCGCATTCTGCACCAGCTGCAGCTTCCGAGCCATCACCATAGGTAGCCCCACGTAGAGCGTGTTACAGTAGTCTAGTCGAGAGGTGATAAAAGCATGGATGATCGTGGCCAGATCAGGAACCGAAACCAACAACCGAAGTCGCCGCACCAGATGTAACTGGCGGAAGGCACTCCTCACCACAGCCTTCACCTGGAGATCCAGGCGGAGCTGTGCGTCGAGGAGCACCCCCAAACTCCGCACCTGGGAAGTAAGCGGAGGACAGATCCCATCAACCAGTTCCACTGACTTACCCACTACCATCACCTCCGTCTTGTCAGGATTCAGTTGCAGTCGGTTAGCCCTCATCCAATCACCCACAGCTGCCAAACACTGGGTAAGCACTGAGACAGTCGGGTCTGGGTCTGTTGAAAATGAGAGATACAGTTGGATGTCATCTGCATACTGATGACACCTCACCCCGAACCCTCTAATCACCTCCCGAGCGGCTGCATATACACGTTGAACAGGAGAGGGGACAAAACAGAACCCTGCGGAACCCCACATGAGAGGTCTCGGTAAGATGAAAAACAATCACCGAGCACCATCTGCTGAGTTCTTCTGGTCAGGAATGAGCGGAACCATTTGAGAACGGGTTGTGTGCAGCGGGCACCCCGGAGCTCTGCTTAACTCCCCACAAGCCTTGGACTAGGCGTGCCCAGAAACACACCTGCCGCTGAAGGGGAGGAGCCAGCAGCAACAAGAGAACAAAAGATCCCGCTCGCTGTTGGTTGTGTGCAGCAGGCATCCCGGAACTCAGCTTGACTCCCCCCAAGCCTTGGACTAGGCGTGCCCAGAAACACACCTGACGCCGAAGGGGAGGAGCTGGCAGCAACAAGAGAACAAAAGATCCTGCTCGCTGTTGGTTGTGTGCAGCCACTGCAGCGGGCATCCTGGAGCTCTGCTGGACTCCCCCCGAGCCTTGGACTAGGCGTGCCCAGAAACACACCTGCCGCCGAAGGGGAGGAGCTGGCAGCAACAAGAGAACAAAAGATCCCGCTCGCTGTAGGCAGCGCCGGTGGCGCACGCCAGTGGCTGCGCGCACCTCAGGGCCGCGCACGCCTAAGGGCTGCGCACGCAAGGGTGTGCCCTTGTGCATGTGGGCTTAGGTGTGGGGACAACCAGGGCAGTAGCTGCTTTTCGATCACTTCGGTAGAGTGGTGTGACTATGGCTACCTGCAAACGTGGCAGGAAGGAGTTGCCGGAGCAGGCGCTGACCCAGCCGCACAGCGCTAAGCAATGGAAAATTGACAATTACTTTCCATCGCAGCTTACTGGCCGGGTGGAGGGACCAGTTTCGGGCCCCTATCAGGGGTCTCTGGACTACTTTCAGTTAGACACCATGGCTCCAGCAGTAAGTAGAAGTGGGATATTGACAAATCTATCAGCTCCATCCTCTTCAGCCCACTGTCCCGAGCCGGAGCTGCCTTTTCAGTCTTGCATTCCTCCTCCTCTCACTAGCCTTCAGGTAGAGGAGGAGTTGGCGGCGTTCTTGGTGGACCATTTGTTATTAACAGCGGACACGTTGAATTTTGTTCTTTTTCTTATCGCTTCCCTACAGACCACTGTGAACTCGTTGTCCGAGTGTGTGACTGCCCCTCCCCCTGTTGAAGGGGGACGAGTCTACCCCCAAGGGGGGGTGGAGAGGGGCTGGGGGAAGTCGTTACCTAATTGCTCCCCCACCCGCCCCTTGGCTTTTCAGGATCCGACTCAGTTTGGGATAACAGAGTGCCAGGTGGAGGATGGTGGGCTCCTCAGTGCAATTCTAAATGTATTAGTTTTCTCCGTATACCCGGCAAGAGGGTGGCCTAAGCCTAGATGGGAGACCATCCTGGACGTTGCAGAACATATAAGGATTTGATTAAAATTGAAGATCACCCGACATGATTTAGCTTCAGTCGATCACTTGCCAACTACAAAGGACAGACAAGCTGTGCTAGTGACCTTTTTAACGAAGTCCTTGGTCAAAATTATTTTAGCGCAAAGGGAGAGTCTGGGAAAGAAGGGAATTTTTGTGGCAAGAATCTTCCAGTCCGTTTTGCCCGTTGGCAATCGGACTTTGATACACGGCCAACGCCAGGAGGAAATTCTCCAGGCTACCTCCTGTCTGGAGCATTGTTCCTCATACGGCCAGCGAGGAAGGAAGGCCGAGGAGCCAGCAATCCAGGTGACCCATGCTAGGGCCATAGCCCATTTTAGTGGGGCATCCCAAGAGGAACAAACCATGGATCTTGAGGTCCTAAGTATTAAAGAGACCTCTATTGAGGTGCAGTCTTCTAGAATTCAGCCAGGTGTTGGGGGTTTCCTCCCCCCCCCCACTCCAGTCAAACTGGTTAGAGGCAGTACAGAGACAACTGCTCTCACTGAGATTCAGGAGGACAGGCCCTGAGGCGAAAGAAGGAGATCATTTAGCATCCCTTTCCCCGGAAGGTAGTTGCACCTTGGCCTCAGGGATAGATCTCTCAAATATGCTAACGGGCCGAAGTATCCTGAGGGGAGTGGAATCTGCTTGCTTCTGTCGGCATTGTTAGTCCCCACACGGGGAGGGTTCATCAGGCTATTAGATGGGGCGGGGATCCCAATAACCCCGCTCCTTGTGAGGTGTCTGCTGAGACCAGAGGTAAAGGAGGGAGTCTGGTACTGCCTTCTGGGACTGATGACAACCCCTCAGGTGGGTCTGCTGGGCCCCCTGGGTTGAAGGCTCTGACCCCCCTGGACCGGCAGGCACTAGCTTCTCATGAGGCTCTTTTGGGCAATCCGCTGGTGATTTCCAGCCCTAATAAAAGTATTGCCCATGGGGCCTCTACAGCGCAGGCCTCATCCCCAGGAATATGACTCGACCCAGACTCCCAGGGGAATCTTACTCTAATATCCTGGAACATCGCAGGCTGGAAAGCCCGATGCCAGGATTTTGATTTTTTGTTGTTTCTGGGACAAATTGATTTTATTTTACTTCAAGAGACTTGGCTAACAGGACCCCCATCGGATATGTATCTTAATGGTTATTCCACTTTTTGTGTAAGGGCTACCCTGCCCTTTGGGGGTGGGAGGCCGAGTGGAGGTCTTGCCATGTTAGTTGCCGACGATTTAGGGATACAAATAAAAGAAATAGGAATTTACAAATCGTATTTTTCCCTGTTTCTTTGTACTCCAGTTAAAGGGAAGAAGTTTCTTGTGGGTAGCATATACGTTCCGCCATTATATTCCGACTATTATTCAGATGAAATTTGGGACCAGATGATTAACTTATTAACAAAGGCGCAGGAGGACTATCCAGGGGCCCCCCTTTTCTTGGGCGGGGATTTCAACATTAGACTGGGCAATCCTGCCGCCCGGGAGAGGGATCTTTTGGTGGAGGGGTTGGAGTATTCACCATGGTCTCTGAGGACGGTTATGAGTGTTCAACAAAAGCTAGTATGGAGCTCGTGCTGGAAACCCTGGACTTGGTTGTGATTAACGGCCGAGCCCTAGGAGATATGGCAGGGAACTTTACCTTTCATTCTGTCCACGGGTCCAGTGTCATAGATTATTTCCTGGTGTCATCCTTAGACTTTGATCAAGTCGTCAGGATGGAGGTCCTGCCGAGACCGGATACCTGCCACCTCCTGCTTCTTATGGAACATAAGGAGGGGGGCAGGTTTCCAGGTAAGCAGCCAGGCAGAGAGCCAGAGCTGGAGGAGGGCCCAAGGGAAGGAGGTAGGCCCAGGAGGAAGTACCCAGAATGCCTTGTGGTAGACTTTAGGTGGTTCAGTGAGCAGCAAGAGGTTAAGGAGCTCTGTTTGTGAGCCCCTTTGCGGGAAGGCGAGGAGTTCCCTTGGTTTGATAACCTCCTTTATTTGCTACAGTCGGTTATTTTTCAAGACACAGGTCACCAACATAGTCAGGGGCGGGTTACTAGATCCCCAGGTTGGTTTGATGGTGAATGCCACAGGGCAAGATCCAACCTCAGGAGAGCTATGAGGAAGTTGAGGATGTCACCATTGGCCCAAAATCGGACAGTAGTAGCAGCCAGAAGGAGACTGTATAAACAGCTGATAGTAGGCAAGAAGGGAATATATAGCAGGTCCCGCTGGCAAATGCTGCAGGAGGCAGCACTGAGGAGGGATATAACCAAGTTCTGGTCCCTGTTTAGGGCTTTAGGGAAGGATAGGCCAAAGCCACTAACTTCTTGTATTACAGCTAAGACCTGGGAGTCTTTTTATAGGATTTTATATCTGGCCCCTCTTGGGGAGGACTGTGTTTTGGATTTAGACCTGATACAGAGATTTGCACCCTGGCCCCCAGTTACCCCAGAGGAGGTAGACAGCCTTATTCAAGGTCTTAAGCCAGGGAAGGCCCCTGGCCTGGATGGAATAACAACGGACTTGATTAAAAGCTCCCCGGTGTGGTGGGCTGACTTATTGGCTCCACTTTTCACGGTTATCAATGAAACGGGAACTATTCCTAGCTCTTGGTTGAAGAGTATACTTGTGCCTATCTTTAAGAAAGGTAACCCTCGTCTTCCGTCCAATTAGCCTGCTCAGCACGATAGGTAAACTCTACAGCCAGTTTCTTCTTCGGAAGCTTCAGGCCTGGGTCTCGGAACATCATCTAATCACGCTCGAGCAGGCAGGCTTTTGTGCTGGGAAGGCTACATTGGACCATATTATGCTGTTGTCTGCCTTGATACAGAAATATACAGCTCATAATGGCAAACTTTACCTAGGATTTATGGACCTTGAAAAGGCCTTTGATTTCATCTATAGGGAAAGGCTATGGCTAAAGTTTAGAAGATCTTCTGTAGAGCCAAGACTTTTGTATTTGCTGATTCAACTTCATCAAGCGAATTCACTCCAGATCAGATCGGATGGGCACGGGTCACTGTCAGCGCCTGTCCAGGTGGGTAGAGGTGTTAGGCAGGGCTGCGTACTGGCCCCAGCACTATTTAAGCTATATCTTAATGATCTGGTTCCTTTTATGCATTCCAGAGACACCCATGCCCCAGTGTTGGCCCAGAGGAGCCTTCCGCTCCTTCTTTAGGCTGATGACTCCATCCTGCTGTCTCGAACTGCAATTGGCCTTAAAAGACAGCTGGCCCTTTTCAGTGAGTTTTGCACCCAAGAATCACTTACCATCAATCATGCAAAATGTAAGATTCTGGTTGCAGGTTGTAGGAAGAAGCGTAGTCCTAATGTCTGGGCCATAAAGGGGAACATCATCACCCAGGTTCAGGTTTTTAGGTACCTGGGGGTGACCTTCTCTGCGGGAGCCCCGTGGAGGGCTCACATAGAGCAGGTTAAAACCCAATGTAGGAAATCCTCTGCTGCCATCTTAAAATTCTACTTTGGCCAGGGGGGGGATGGTGGCCCCAGCATTAGCCCTATTTAAAGCAAAGGCTCTCTCACAAGCGCTGTATGCTGTTCCTCTCTGGGGGCTGGGCCACAGGGACAAGCGGGAGTGTATTCAAAATAGCTTTCTTACTTCAATTTTGGGCATTCCTAGGGGTTCTCCCCAGGTTATTACATGGAAGGAGACTGGAATGGTTCCAGTAGAAGTTCTGGTGGTCCGGCAAGTGATCAATTACTGGCTGAAGCTGATAACAGCTCCCGTAGGGGATGACTCTTTGCTGCTACGGACCCTGAGGACGGGGCTGTTGGATCCATGGGTGGCGCAAGTTCGGCTGATGATTCAACATCTGGTGTTTTACGCAGAAGAATGGATGCGAGTAGGGCAGAAAGCCTTTAAGAAGTTGTTGTTTCAAAGACTCCTGGATCAAGTGAACCAAACGGAGCTAGCTCTGCTGGCCACTCAAAAGATAGCCCCTGGGATTGAAATGTATAGATCATCATCCTCGGGTCTTAATTACCTTTTTACCTGGCAGGAATCTGAAAGGCAGACAGCATTCACCAAAATGAGATGCAACGTGTTCCCCTCCGCCTTAGTGGAGGGTAGATACAAGGGAACGCCCTATACTCAGAGACAGTGCGAACTCTGCGATTTAGGTGAAGTAGATACAGTGGCGCATATCATCTTACACTGCCCCGCCCTGGCAGGGCTTCGTCTTAAGTACTTTGAGGGCGATCTTATTGACCAGCATTTATGCCCAGATACTTGGACACTATGAAGACTGTTGAGCCTGTGTGACTCTCCACTCACCCAGGCGGTGGCTAGTTTCGCTCGTGCCGTTATATTAGTAAGGGAAGCTATTTTAAAGGATAGATAAATTTCCCTGGGATTTCTGGAGGCGAAGGTAGTAGTTTCTATGGGGGAGTAATTTCCTAAGGATCGCATAGTATTGGAACTGTGGAATGGCCAAGCTACTAGGTGCTGAGGTCGGATCGATGACATACTTTGGCGGGTTTCATTTATATTTTACCTTGTAAAGTGGTAAAGGGCTGATATGATCAGCTGCTTAGTTTTGTATTGTCGATGTAGTGTTTTATATTTGACTTTGTAATAGCCAAATGGCTTCACAATAAATCTATTATATATATTTGAGAACAGTCCCGCCCACCCCCGCACTGTCCCACAGGCGCGTCACCAACATCTCATAGTCAACGGTATCAAATGCTGCTGAAAGATCTAATAGGATCAATAGGGTCGATCAACCCCTATCATCCTCGCGGCAGAGATCATCTACGAAAGCTACAAGTGTGGTCTCAGTGCCCTAATCCGGACAGAAGCCAGACTGAAAGGGATCAAGATAACCGATGCGGTCAAGATGCTCCTGGACCTGTTGGGCCGCTACCCTCAGTAACCTTCCCTAAAAAGGGAAGATTAGAGACAGGCCAATAGCTGGCGGGGGAGTCAACGTCAAGCGATGGTTTCTTGAGCAGAGGCTGCACCACTGCCTCCTTGAGGCAGCTTGGCACTCTGCCCTACCGATGGGAGGCGTTGACCACCCCAGCCAGCAACGGCCCCATTGTCTCCCAGCAGCTCTTAACTAGCCAGGATGGGCACGGATCTAATTCAAAAGAGGTGACCCGAACCGCCCCCAGAACCTCCACCATGTCAGCGGGTGTCACCAACTGAAATTGATCCCACAAAATTAGACATGACGGGGCTTCTACAAACTCTACCTCCGAGCTGCATTACAGGAGGGGGCGGGATATAAATCTGAAAAATAAATAAATAAATAAATAAATACTGTATTAAGTGTGGCATTGAAGTCATGGTGAATATGAGCAATTTTATCCACTAAATAATCCACAAACATGTCACACAGGGCAGATGATGACTCAACTCCAGGGTCGAGGGAGGCCGAACTGACCAGCCCCCGCACAATCCAGAACAGCTCCGCTGGACGGGATTTTGAGGACACTATGAGGGTAGCAAAGAACTCCCTCTTTGCTACCCGCATAGCCACGGTATAGGCTCGTATACGAGCTCTATACCGCAATCTGTCGGCTTCAGCACGAGAACGATGCCACCGTCGCTCCAACCGTTGCCCAGCTTAATTCAGCCTCCGCAGCTCCTCGGAAAACCATGGAGGTCTGCGGAGCCTCTGCCTGGGAGCCGTCCGATTGATAGCCTCCATCAGCAAGGTGTTCCATAGCTTAACGAGGTCATCAATGAGACGGTTGTCAAGGTCAGAGGGTAACTCCCCCAGAGCACCTAGAAACCGCAATGGGTCCAACAGCCTCCGGGGGTGGACCATCCGAATAGGTTCCACACCCTTCCGGGGGCAGACGTGTGCTAGAATGGAGGTCTGCAGGAGGTAATGATCTGTTCATGACAAGGGCACAGCTGGTATCTCCCCCATTAACAGAGCACCTGCCTCAAGGCCAGTGCAAAACATAAGGTGCAAGGTATGTCCTCCAAGATGTGTCGGGCCGTTGACCCTCTGGGACAGGCCCATGGTTGCCATGGCGGCCATGAACTCATGCTTGGCTCCCCCGAGAACTGCGTCGGCATGAATGTTGAGGTCCCCCAAGACTATCATCTTTGGGGACCGCAACACCACCTCCAACACAGCCTCCGTCAGAGCATGCAGGGAGGCTGCTGTACTAGTAGGTGCATGGTATACCAGCAGCACTCCCAAACTGTCCCCTGCCAAATCAAACACAAGATGGAAACCTTCAATGCCTACTATGGATCTCACTGGATACCTCCTCACAGACCAACCCTCTTTAAAAATCATAGCTACACTGCGCCCCCATCCCTCTAACCGCAGCTGGTGCTGCACAGAATACCTGGCTGGAACAAGATCAGCCAAAATAGGCTCTGATTCATTGTCCAGCCAGGTTTCCGTGATACACACGAGATTGGCGGCACAGTCCAGGATTACCTCCTGGACCGTTGTTGCTTTGTTCACCACCGACCTCACATTTAACAGCACCACCACCTGGTTAGGGACCCCCTGACCAAGTCCTACCTGTTCTACTGCTAGGGGAGAGGTGAGCGGGACATACAGTATGCATCTATCCCGCCTCACCGATCTCATTTCCCTCCCCCTGAGACCATATCTCCCCTGACCTGTCACAACGCCAATAGCCGCGCCCACCCCCGGCTGACCCACCCGGCCCCGGCTGTCCCATCCAGGTGGTGAGGGAGATCCCCCTCCCCCATTCCCTCTCCCCTCTCCCAAAGTATCCCTCCCCTCTCCCCGCCATCCCCTCTCCCTGGGTCTTTCTCTCTCACAGGGAGTCCACCCTCCCCATTATTCAGGATGAACTCCCCCGTCTCACCGGGAGGTCAAACCCACCCCTCCCAATCACCCCACCTCCCATACTCCCTTCCCTCCTCTGCCACCGGAGGGTAGTCAATCTCCCTCCATGGACTCCCCCCCACCTCACACCGAGGGGGGTAGCCCCCTCCCTAACCCAGTCCCTTCGCTCCCCTTCCTCATAGAAGAAACACCCCATCCTCCCAATCCCCTTAAAACCAAAACAAAGATAAAAGCCTTCCCCCCACCCAACCCCTTGGTCCCGCTAAGGGCCACTTTGGCGTTGCCCTTGAATGCGCCGCCTTCTGCTCGTGCCTATGGCATCCGCTGGGCAAAAGGCTGCTTTGGTCAGGGGCCGGGCTGGCCTGGAAGTCCTAGCCGCGTGCCCTGCCCCCCCCTCCTCCAAATGAGGGAGGGGGAAGATAGTGCCTGGGGGGATTGGGCAGCACAGCTCCTCACTGAGGCCAGGGTCTGGGGTCCCAGAGTGGCAGCAGCAGTGGCAGCAACCCCAGCTCCTGCAGCAGCAAACAGCAGCGGCAACGGACTCCAGATGAGCTGCAGGGATGGTCAGTGGTTCTCGAAGAGGGCTGGCCGCCACCACCACAACTGCCCGCTAACGGCATGCCAACGGTTCTTCGACCGCTGCCCAGAGGGCACCGTCCCCTAGACAACAGCCTTTTCTCCTGTAGGTACCTGGGGGGGAGGGGCAGACTGAGACTGTGCTTGTGGCCTTGGTTGACGATCTACATCGGGAGCTCGACTGAGGTTGGTCCACTATTTTGATTTTGTTAGATTTATCAGCAGCTCTTGACACGGTTGACCATGAGATGCCAGCGACCCACCTGCAGGACTGTGATGGGGTGAGCGGAACTGTTCTTGAATGGTTCTGCTCTTTCCTGGCTGGAAGAACTCAGTGTGTGGTACTGGGGGATTTTACATCATCACCCCAGGATGTCACATAGAGTTCCGCAGGGATCCATTCTGTCCCATCTCCTGTTCAACATGTACCTGCAGCCTTTGGGCAAGATCGTGAGAGGGTATGAGGTTGGGTGTCATCAGTATGCTGATGACACCCAGCTTTATCTCTTGTTTTCATCTGGCCCAGGCCCTGCAGTCTCAGTGTTTACTTGGTGTCTGGCTGTGGTGGGGGATTGGATGAGGAGGAGCCGTCTGAAGCAGCTGAATCCTGCTAAGACAGAGGCGATGTTGGTGGGAAGGGGCGAGAGAGTGGAGGCCCCATCACTGATGGGTTGTGTCCCTCCTTGGTCCCTTAGGTTCAGAGTGTGGGAGTACTTCTCAACTCACAGCTCCGCCTGGATGCTCAGGTAGCGGCTGTGGCGAAGAGTGCATTTTGTAAGTTACATCTGGTTCGTTGTCTTTGGCCTTATATCTCAGGCTCCGATCTAGCCACCGTCATCCATGCATTCATCACTTCAAGATTGGACTACTGCAACACACTCTATGTGGGGCTACCCCTGGTGACGACCCAGAGACTGAAGCTGGTGCAGAATATGGCAGCCCATCACATGGTGGGGACGGGCTGCCATGAGCACATAACACCAGTGCTCCGTTCTCTGCATTGGCTGCCCTAAGTATTCCGGACCCAATTCAAGGTGTTGGTTATTACCTTTAAAGCCCTATACAGCCTGGGACCTGCGTACCTGTGGGATTGCCTCATCCTTGGAGACATACCTTAGACCTTGTGTTTTGCACCGGCCTTGAGGTGGGTGCTCTGTTAGTGGGGGAGATATCAACTGTGCCCTTGTCATGGACGGATCATTACCTCCTGCAAGCCTCACTCCTGGTGCATGTCTGCCCTTGGAAAGCTGCTGAACCGATTTGGATGGTTCGCCCCTGGAGGATGATGGAACCGGAGTGGTTCCAGAGTGCTCTGGGGGAAATATCCTCTGACCTTGATGATCGTCTCATTGATGACCTCATTGTGCTGTGAAACACCTTCCTGACTGAGGCCATTGATCAGATGACTCCTAGGCATCCACTGCTCAGGCGACAGCTCCGCAGACCTCCTTCGTTTTCCAAGGAGCTGTAGTTGCTGAAGCGAGATGGGCAGCGGTTGGAGCGATGGTGGCGTTGTTCGCGTGCTGAAGCCAACAAATTGTGACATAGAGCCAGTTTACGAGCCTATGCTGTGTCTGTGCGGGCAGCATAGAGGAATTTTTTTGCTACTCTCATAACATCCACAAAATCTCGTCCAGTTGAGCTTTTCCGAGTTGTGCAGGGGCTGGTCAGTCCAGCCTCCCTCAACCTTGGACTGGAGTAATCTACTGCTCACTGTGACATGTTTGTGGATTATTTTGTGGATAAAATTGCTCATATTCACCATGACTTCAACAATGCACTTAATACACTAGGGGAACCAGAGGTTACGGAGGCTCCACCATGTCCAGTTTTATGGGATCAATTTCAGTCAGTGACACCCACCAATGCAGTGAATGTTCTTGGGGCAGTCAGGGCCACTTCTTGTGAATTAGATCCTTGCCCGTCCTGGCTGGTTAAGTCCTGCCAGGAGATAATGGGGCCATTGCTGGCTGGGGTTGTTGATGCCTCCCTGCGGGAGGGCAGAGTGCCGGGCTGTCTCAAGGAGGCAGTGGTGTGGCCTCTGCTCAAGAAACCATTGCTTGACATTGACTCCCCCGCCAGCTATCGGCCTGTCTCTAACCTTCCCTTTTTAGGGAAGGTTATTGAACGGGTAGTGGCTCGGCAGCTACAGGGGCATCTTGATCACATCTGTTTTCTTGATCCCTCTCAGTAGGGCTTTTGTCCAGGGCATGGCACTGAGACTGTGCTTGTGGCATTGGTAGATGACCTGCACCAGGAATTGGATTGGGGTCGTTCAACCCTGTTGATTCTGTTAGATCTATCGGCTGCGTTTAATACCGTTGATCATGAGTTGTTGGTGATGCTCCTGAGGGACTGTGAAGAGGTGGATGGGACTGTTATTGAATGGTTCCGCTCTTTCCTGACTGGAAGAACCCAGCGGGTGGTGCTCGGGAATTATTTTTCATCATACCGAGACCTGTCATGTGGAGTCCCGCAAGGTTCTGTTTTGTCCCCTCTCCTGTTCAATGTGTATATGCAGCCACTCGGTGAGGTGATTAATATGCTGATGACACCCAACTGTCCTTCTCTTTTTCAACAGATCCAGGCCCGGCAGTCTTGGTGCTTACTTGGTGTTTGGCAGCTGTGGAGGACTGAATGAGGACTAATCGACTGAGGCTGAATCCTGACAAGACAGGGGTGATGTTAGTGGGTAAGGCGATGGAGTTGGTGGCCCCCATTATTGATGTAGTCTGTCCTCCATTGGCCTCCCAGGTACGGAGTTGGGGGGTGCTCCTCGATGCTCAGCTCTGCCTGGATCTCCAGGTGGAGGCTGTGGCGAGGAGTGCTTTCCGCCAGTTACATCTGGTGCGACAGCTTCGGTCGTTTGTTTCAGAATCTGACCTGGCCACTGTCATCCATGCTTTCATCACCTCTAGATTATACTATTGTAATGCACTCTACGTGGGGCTACCCATGGTGACGGCTTGGAAACTGAAGCTGGTGCAGAACGCGGCAGCCCATCTCTTAGTGGGACTGGGCCACCGGGAGCATGTTACACCAATGCTCCGTTCTCTGCACTGGCTGCCGGTAGTTTTCTGGACTCGATTCAAGGTGTTGGCCTTGGCCTAGAAAGCCCTAAACGACCTGGGCCCTACCTATTTGTGAGATTGCCTCACTCCCCAGGTCCTGGATCAACCCCTGCGGTCGTCCAGGGGTGCCCTGCTTGAGGTCCCCTGAGTATTCCGGGATGCCACGCAGGAGAGGGCATTCTCGGTGGCCGCACTGTGGCTGTTGAACTCCCTTCCAGTAGGGGCCCGGTTGGCCCCGAATCTCCCCTCCTTTCAGAGAAGTTGTAAGACTAGGCATTTGGAGGGGGAGATGGGGAGGGGGGTGATTGGATATGGTGGGGTGGGATGAGTTATTTTCCCTCCTTTTATGTGTTTTTAATTCTGATGTTTTTAGTAATTGTAAGCCACCCTGAGCTGTCTGTGGCAGGAGAGGCGGGGTAGCAAATTTTTAAAATAAATAAATATCCCTTATGTCCTGGATCGGCACCTACAGTCAGATGGGGGCACCCTCTTGGAGGTCCCCTAGGTATCCTGGGTGGCGGCATTCTAGAGGACGTTCTTTGTGGCCGCACCATGGCTGTCGAACTACCTCCCAGTGGAGATCTGCCTCTCTCCGGATCTTCCCTCCTTCTACAGATAATGTAAGACATGGCTATTTCACCAGGTGAGGGAGACAGGTAGTGGGTGGTGGTGGTGGTTCTTTTTTGCGGGGTGGGAGGGATTTTTACTTGGGCCTTGTTTGTAGATTTGTAATTGTTTTTTATATTGTATTTTTGTATTTTAGTATTGTACATTGCCCCGAGCTGCTAGTGGGCAGGAGGAGGCGAGTTATAAATTATGAATAAAATAAAATAAACAAGTTAAGTACCACCACGGAGTCTTGAGTGGAGGGCACTGTTGTCCGTTGTGCAAGGCACATCACAGCTGTGGGGCAGGATCTTGGTCAGGTTGTGGGAGGGAGGTGGGGCAGGACTGGGTGTCCACTTGTCTGGGTGTCCGCTTGTCTAGCTGGTACTGCGGCCCACCCCAGCTGTGGTAGCAATTCCAGGAGTGGCCAGCTCACCCAACTTCCATGCGACCATCTGCCTGGCTCCCTACGCTGGCCATGCAGCATAGTGGTGGCAATTGCCCGCCACAACGCCATACGGGGATCGGGCTACTACAGCTCGTCTGGCTGCACCTCCTTTCTCACCCTATGTGTCCCCCCTTCCTAGTCTTCCTTCCCTTATCCATCCTACACTGTAAACTCCTCAGAGAATGGATCCATCTTTAATTAATTACTGCTCAGTGCCGGGCACATTGCTAGTGCTATATAAATAATTAATATAATAATGATAATGTATGTGCCTAGCACTGAATGAATCATTATTAGAAATAGGTCCCTATTCCAAGAGGCTTACAATCTAGGTTGGACAAGGGAGAGGAGGACGTTGCACAAGCATGTGTATGACATTCAAGAAGTTGAGACGTTACATGTCCATTTGCTTAGCTTAGGGTGTTTTTAGGCAAGTGCCTCCCCACCCATCACCCACCCATCATGTATGTTACAGGACTGCATAGGGCACCAATACGGCCCTGCAACATGCAGAATGGGTGGGGAGGTGCTTGTCTAAAAACACCCTTAGTTACAAAGAGAGGAGGGGAACCTGAAAGATAAGATGGTTATAGGAAAGCATAGTTGAGCAATTTGTGGGTGAGAAGCTGAGGAAAGCCTGGAAAAGGTGGGTATTTGGGGAGAAATTTGAAGGTGAGGAGGGAGCAGAGCATATACCATCTCTTGACGCTGATGCTCCTGCCAGTTATCGGCCGGTCTCTAACCTTCCCTTCCCTTTTTAGGGAAGGTTATTGAACGGGCTGTGGCACGTTACTGGTCCTGCTAGACCTTTCGGCTGCGTTCGACACAGTTGATCATGAGGTGTTGGTGACTCGCCTGCAGGACCGTGCCGAGATTGGCGGGATGGTCTTGGACTGGTTTAGTTCATTCCTGGCCGGGAGAACTCACCGGGTGGTCTTGGGGGAGTGTACGTCTTCCCCTG
>QEPC01007485.1:290812-308430 GCA_003113815.1 Sphenodon punctatus
CCCCCTGCCACTGGGTGTCGGATGGAGGCCCCTGTGCCCCCACCCCCCACCCCCACAATGCCTCCCTCTGCTGCCACCAGAAGTCAGCATCATGGGTACTTTCCATCCTCCCTCCCCCCGATATCATCATCCCACTCCCCACAAAAGACTCCCTACGGTGATAGCCTCCCCCTTAGCCCCCTGCAGTCCCCCAAGGGCTGCACCCTTTGGCTGCGGTCTTTCAGCCTGCAGGCTTTGGCTCCCGCCTGCGGCAAAGCCCCAGACAGCTCCCTTTAGTGCCCCCGAGGCACTTCCTGTTCCAGTGGGGGGTGGGGTCAAGCTGGGGCACCCAATATGGGTGTCCCGGCTTTAAGATTCCCCCTCCCCCCCGTCCTTACAGTCAGGTCTTTTCTTCCCCTCCAGTGGATGGTGGGGGAGCCTCAAAGAAGCAGCTGGAGCAGCAACTGGAGCAGTTGGTGCAGGATCGGGCCCAGGTAACAAGCAGCAGCAGTTGCAACAAGAAGCCCACAGGTAAGTCCTGTCCAGGAAGCCCCTTTAGTGCCCCCGAGGCACTTCCTGTTCCAGTGGGGGGGTGGGGTCAAGCTAATGTGAAAAAATCTCCACAAAGTAATAATTCTAGAGACTTTGGCCACTTTCACACGTTGCCAAGGAGGCAGGGAAACATCCGTGAATGCAATCTCAGCTCTATTCTCACAGGAATTAGCACATGTGGGAAGGCACTATTCTGCTTTTATCCCATGAGAACACTCATGCATGACCAGGTCCCTTAATGTAGCTTTTACAATGACGGGTGTTTTCGTAGGATAAAGACGGAATAGGGCATTCCCGTGTGCATTAATTCCCATGAGAATAGAGCCATGATTGCATTCTTGGAAGTTTCTCTGCCCTCCACAGTAATGTGTGAAAGTGGCTTTTGTCTTTCTAAGACACCTTTCCCTGAATTCCCCCTCAGGAGGGGAGGATAGGATCGTAACTAGAACCACAGTTGAGGAAAGCCTTTATATAGAGAGTAGACTACAACGTTGCCAACCTTGCATGTCCAAAATGGTAAGATTAATTTTAAAAATCTGATGATTTTAAGTTTTAAAATCTCATTATTTTGAAGTCTCTTAATTCCAAACATGCAGGGTATGCTGTAGACCTATGTCCAAGCTTTTTCTGTAATCTTGAGGTCTAAAAACATTTTTAAAAAAAATACTAAATCAGAGATTCTCCTCATTTCATCCTGTCATGCGATTTTAGACCTTAAGAAATTCCTAAAATTGCAGTTTGTCAACCCTGACACTGTGGACGGTGAACTTGCTGAAAAACAGTAGAAACTGACAAACTTCTACCCACAACTGTTTCCACACCTGAATCTAAAATTATTTGATGTCCAGAAAGCTTTAGCTAAAATGCTCTTCACTTTCCTATACATTTTATAAGTTTCCTCTGAGATCGGGAAGGGAAATGTCAAAATATCCTATAAGAGTCTGTATTTGTACTATCTCAGGTATTAGAAATCTCATTATAAAGTATGTTCTGATGTTCCCAGCCAATTTTTGCAGACTGTGAGATCTGATCATTTCACCAACCATGGGAATTGTTGGGTACTTATCTACTTACTACTTTACAATAATCCATGCCTCCCTTCTGGTTTTAACGCCACACCCTGCTCACATAATTTTTTGGACTGCCTGTCACTGTTCTGACTAACCTGCTGCCTGCATTAAAAATAAATAAATTCATATGAGTTCAATAAATAAAGTTCTGTATTTAAATATTGGTAGCAGTGCTTGGCCACTCATATGGAGCTTTTTGTCTTCAAAGCCACTTGCAAATATATTTTGTTTGAACTATTGAATAAACTTATTTGGAGCTGCTGTAGCAGGTGTTTTTCTTAACTTTTCTTTCTTTTCTTTTTTTTAGGAAAAAATCCCAAGCTTAGAGGAAATGAACACTCTTTTATTTAAATTTCCTGAGATTAGAGGAAGAACACTTTGCCAAACAATGCCTCTTCACTTCAAAACCTCTCCCCATAAATTATGTTAGGAAATCTTATTAAAAGACTGTAAAAATTTCCTATTAAAAATGGTTGATTGCAGTCTAGACCATCACAGCTTTTGTGCTTTCGTTGAAATACCACAGCTGTCGTGAAGAAATATATTGCGAGACAAAAGGGTTTGTTTCCTTAGTAATAAATTATTTTTGTGATATCTAAAGTAAGATAAAACTTTCACTTATGTTTGAGTGAAGGAAGATTCTAGTGATAACTGTTTCAAAAATCTATAAAAAGAATGTAAGAATGTAGATGTAGATAGCAAATTAGAATCAGACTTCCTTTATATTTAGCAAAGCAATTACTTCTGAAGTCAATGAAGATTATAACCATGGATAATGGAATTACTTACAAAACACATAGTGGCTAGATCTCCAGAGAAGCTCAAGTTGATATTTTCAACTTTGACCTTCATGAACCATATAACAGAAGCCTTTAGCACAGGCATTGTTTCCCCAAACACAAACAAACAGTTCTTAAAGAATATTTTTTTTAGGTAAATAATTTACAAATAGAACTGAGCAAATATTTTTTTAAATTCTTCAATGGATATTTTTTCATTTATATTTTTAGCAAATTACTTTTCTTCTGAGGAACGTCTGCAGAAACAGCAAACTCTTAGAGACTGGAAGAGTGTATTCGTAGACAACCAATGGCCCAGGGGTGGGGACGTTCAGGCTCGGGGGCCAAATGCGGCCCTCGGCAAGTTTTTATGTGGTTCCTTTCCAGTGCCTGGATCTGCCCCCTAGATCCAGTCTCTACCCCCAAGCACTGAAAAACTGAGCTCAGGATAATGGGCCAGAGAGGAAGGCATACACACATGGGTAGGGGACAGATCCACAGCACAGATCCATGATCTGGGCCCTCCTTTCTTGGATACACCCGTAAAGCACCCCCACCCTTAACCTGTATGTGGTCCTCAGAACTCGTACTAATTTCCAATGTGACCAACAAACCAGAAAAGGTTTAGTAGCCCATATAGTGAACTTGAATGTTTGCCCCAGTAACCTGATTCTAAGCATTGCAGTCACCTAACTAGGCAGAGAAACATAATGTCTAAAGAGCCTGCTGAAATTTAAATTTAACAGTTTGAATTTCAAGCACATTTTACAAATCAAGACTCAGCTCTGCCTGGATTGTCAGGTGGAGGCTGTGGCAAGGGGAGCATTTTGCCAGTTACATCTGGTGCAACGGCTGCGGCCGTATGTCTCCAACTGGGACCTGGCAACCATCATCCATGCTTTCATTACCTCTCGATTGGACTACTGTAAGGCACTCTATGTGGGGCTACCTTTGAAGAAAATATGGAAGATGCAGCTGGTGCAGAATGCGGTGGCTCGTCTCTTAACAGGGACGAGTCACCGCGAGCACATTATACCTGTGCTCCATTCTCTGCACTGGCTGCCGATAGTTTACTGGACCCAATTGAAAGTGTTGGTGATGACCTTTAAAGCCCTAAACGGCTTGGGGCCTGCTTATCTGCGAGACCGCCTCAGGCCCCGGGTCATTACGCGGCCCCTGCAGTCGGCCGGGGGCGCCCAACTCGAGTTACCCCGGGTATCGACTACCGGGTGGTGACGGCGGGGAGGGAGTTCTCGGTGACCACACCAGGGCTGTTATAGGTCTTATTGCGTTAATTCTATTGACAAGAAATATTACAACTAACTAGAAATTAAGGAGAAATAACTATTTTGGAATATCAATGCAGAATTTAGTTTTTTGCCCAATTCTGAAAGTGTGGCCCACCATATCTAAAACACAGGATGAGGTTCTACAAATTGGCTCATTGCTGTCATTGGCATCAGGAGGGGTAAGTTCTTTCCCAAACATGAATTTGGGACACCCCCCACCCCCCGAATGCAGTTGCAGAGATATCCTTTGTAGCCCCTGGGCAAATTGGCCCATCACCTGCAGGGCTCAACATTGCAACCATCAACTTTGCAACCACCAACTGCTCTGCTGCATAGCAGACTCCCTGACTGACCTGACTGAATTGGTTTCAGAGGTGGTGTTGAGGTCACTCAGCCTTATTGTCTTGGGTGACTTCAACATACATACTGAGGCCAGCCTTTTAGGGCTAGAACAGGACTGCATGGCTTCCATGACAACCATGGGTCTATCTCAGAAAATATCTGACCAGACACATGAGTCGGGATGCATTGTCTTAGAAACAGGGGTTCTGATTATTTGTTATCAATATACCATCATGGTTGAGTTGAATTATTTCCTTCCGGGGGATAGGAGCAACTTTTGGCCGGTTGTCGGTTATGGATGTGTACACTCATGGGTTGTTTATTTATCTGATTTGCTGTACACATTTGGCATTTGTTAGGTTTGTTATAGTGTCTGTTGCTCCTGTATTTGCTATTTTTTGTTCCTTTGTTTTCTTTGTTTTTGTTTTATCTTGTGCTGGCCATGGGACCAACAAGTCAATAAAATTTACTTACTTACTCCTTCCGAGGACCCAGATTCCTGCCCTGCTTTGCCCCTGTCAGGGTGGTAGTCCTGTTTGGTAAATCCTCCTCTGGAGACTAATGAAGCCAATTGGATTCCAAGACACACTGGGGGATTTACCTACTGACTATGAATGCTACTTATTGATGGTCTAGTTGATTTGTGGAATAGCTCGTTGACCTTGGCCATTGATGCAGTTGTACCCAGATGTCTGCTCTCACCACCATGATGGCATTGGTCCCTCTGGTATACAGAAAACCTGAGGTGGTCAAAGTAAAAGGGTTAGAATGGCTAGAATGCAGGTAGTGCTTGATACATGCCCAAACAAATCTATTATGGCATAGGTTGTTTTTCTTTCTTTTTTTAAAGGATTATGCCATAGCTCCAGTGGCGGTAAAGAAAGCTTTCTTCTCCCCAACCACAGTGTCTACAAAGTCCCATCTAGCAGAGTTGTTCTGAGCTGTGAATGGCCTGGTGAATCCAGTCTGTCTCTGCTCAGAACCAGAATTGTTTATTGCTCGCTGTGATGAGACAAAATCACTACAACTTGGGGACCTTAACTTTGACTGCAAAATCAGAGTTTGGGGTTTTGGAACCTCAGTTTTGTATTATATATTTGGATCCGTTTCAATTGGTGTTGCCTACCAATGCAGAGAGTGCGTTTTGAGTGAGGCTGACAACCAGTTATGAGTTAGAACCAAGCCTGGGATTGCTGGCGAAAGCCAGCTGTGAGGTGTTGGGGCCGTTGCTGGCTGGACTTGACAATGCTTCCCTTTGGGGGAGATAGATTTTTGGACACCTGTAACCCTCAAAATTGCAAGTGTCTAACCCCTGCTCAAGAAACAATCTCTTGACACTGACTCTACAGCCAGTTATTGCCCTGTTTCTAACCTCCCTTTCCTTAGAAGGTCATTTGGTGGATGATTGTCCTGTAGTTCTGGGCACATCTCAATTATAGCTGAAATGGGTAGGGCATTTGTCAGCCATGTACAATACCTAAATTTTCAAGTATCATATCATGTACCTGAATCGGTACCTGATTACCCCCAAAATATTGACTATTTCTGTTTCCAGGTTACCGATTTACTATTTTCCAATTGGGATGGTAATTGGAAATCATCTGATACCAGAAGTTGGAAAATTGATACCAGAAATGAGAAATCAGAAAATCAGGACAAAACACACTATTCCGGTTGACTGGGTATCCAGTTGGATACTAATCAGATATTTATTAGTACCCAAAATTACTGGGTTGACTTGACATAGATTGTTGACCGGGATCACCAATGCAGTCTCAGTATCAATATCCAGAACAATAGCAACCTATTGACGGGGGAAATTGTATTCCACTATCTTATTAGACCTTACTGTGGCCTTCGATCCATTGATCATGAGGTGCTGATGACATGACTGCATGATCGGGCCGCAGGGAGCACGTGACACCTGTGCTCCGGGCTCTGCACTGGCTGCCTATAAAGCACCGTGCTAAGTTCAAAGTGCTGGTTTTAACCTTTAAAGCCATTCACGGCCTGGGCCTTGCTTGTCTGCGGGACCGTCTCACTCCCCATGTGCCCGTGCGACCCCTGAGATCGTCCATGGGAGCCTTTTTGAAGGTTCCCCGGGTGAGGTGGGTGGCCACCGATGTTAGATCTTTTTCAGTGGCTGCCCCTGTGCGGTGGAATTCACTCCTGGAGGAGGCTCGGTTGGCCCCCACTCTCCTGTCATTTTGACGATTATGTAAGACCTGGCTGTTCCGCCAGGCTTTTGGTGGTGGTGGGGGAGTAGGGTGGGTGGGGTTTTGGGGAGGGGTTGTTTTTCCCTGCATACAGGAATTTTTAACTTTTTAAATTGTTTTACTGTTTTACTGTTGTTTGCCGCCCTGGGCTGCCCTGCGCACAGGAGGGACGGGATAGAAATCTTTTATAAAATAAAAAATAAAATAAAAATAAATGACCTGACATGGGATGCATAGGAATGCTCTCGAGTGATTCCATTAATTCCTGTTGCGGAGGTCCTGTTAGCAATAACTTCATTAAGAAGAGTTAGTGAAATAGCAGCCATAATAATCTCAGAACCATATTTGCAGATTTATTTTCCAAGACAGAATAGATATTGCTTTACATCCTAAATTCCTACCTAAGATAGTATAAGTAAGACAGTTGTGAGAATGTGGCCCTTTTTACACGGGCCTCTCCTCCCAGCCATGAACACGCAGATTTCTGTGTGTTCATGGGTGGGGGAACCCCATGTGAATGACGTGGTGCACGCGCCCATGGTGAGTGGGGGTGCGTGCGCGCTCGCCTAACACGCATCCCCACTCACCCCCCCACTCATCCCCACGCACGGAGCAACCGGGGGAAATGGTGGTTACTATGTGGGTGTGGATGAGTGGTGGGTGAGTGGGGATGTGTGTGCAGCTGTGTGCATGCCCCATCCATGCACTGGCGCGCCCACGGACTCCCCACCCGGCGGAGCCATGTAAAAATATCATGTGAGGAGCCACTCGAAGAAGAACAGAAGGTTGCTACCTTGCAAACAAGGTTCTTTGAGATGGCTCCGAACATTCTCACAACACCCACCCTTCCAGCCCCGCATGGAATTCTTTTCTTATATTTCTAGAAAGGGTTGAAAGGAACTGTCATTCAGAGGGGGAGGGTTCTTTTTATACCAGAGGAGCTCAAGACCATCATGTGGTCTATTATTTGAACAGGGTGAGCGCGCACAACCCAGTTGTGAGAATGTTGGGAGCCATCTCGAAGAACCTTCTTTACAAGGTAGCAACCTTCTGATCAACACATGGGGACTCGGAGCTGTTTGTAAACAAACAGCCTTATCTCCCAGCCCCATCGAGTGTCCCTGCTGCTGCTGCTGCACTACTAGAAGACAGAGGCAGGTGAGGGATGGGGTCTGGAGCCAGGGAGGGGAGGAAGAATCACTTACTGTGGGAGAAGCTGGCTGACCAGCCAGGCAAGTGCAGGGTCCCAGCTGTGGGGCCATGTGGGACCGCACATATGGCACATGCCTGGGGCCAGCCCTGAATCCAGCCTCCTTGGGATACTCAGGGCTGCAGCCTTGGGGTTCCCCTGGATCCCTTAGTGTTCTAGGAACATCAGTTTGCAGCAGTGGCCGGGTGTATTTTTCACCAACTCCATCTGGTGGAAAAGCTGCGACCCTGGCCACCATCATCCATGTCTTTATAATTCCATATACAATAGTATAGTATAGCTTATTTACAGCTGTATGCCAGAAAGCATATACAAAAACCCTTCGGTTTAAAAATCTAGTTAAGGAAGTATTCCAGTTCAATCAAACATCAACACACCTGAAAATTTTATGTTAAGGCAAATTAACTCTCCTAATTCATATCCTCCAAATTAACACACACAGCTTCATCCAACAGGCAACCAACAAACTTCCTCATTCTAAGAATACATTCCCATTAATTAATGATGTTCAATCCATACCTACATGAACATATACAACAATCATACACTCACCTACTTCATCCATCAACACTACTTCAAAATAACGCAATCTTAAAATTCACACCTTAACTGAAATTAAAATATAAATGTACTTTATTCTTTTCTTTACTATAAAAATAGAATTTTTCAGTAATGTAGATTTTAAAAATTTCATTTAAGGTATGAATATTAAGATTGTGTTATTTTAAAGTAGTGCTGATGGATGAAGTAGGTGAGTGTATGATTGTTGTATATGGCAGCAGCTTATCCCTGTGGCTCTCCAGATGGCTCCTTCTGGCAGCTTCCTGGGACCTCTCAGGGTGATGCAACCGGATGACATAATCTGCCCACACCAATCTGGGAGGCCCCACCAGGAGGGGCTGGAAGCAGCCAGAAGGAGCCTGCTGGAGAGCTGCCGGGAGAAGCTGCTGCCTCTGCTGGTGCCACCAGGTCAGTTGCTTTACCAGGCTGGGGAGGGTGGGAGGGGAGGCAAGCCCCGGCAGCCCCACCCACCTACCCAACACAGCCTGGCCCACGGACAGAAGCCCCTAGTTTTCCTCTACCCCCCTCCTCCTGTGGAATCTCCTGTTCCTCTCCTCTCCATCACAGGCTGGAAATTCTATGTGAGGAGGAGTGGGGTAGGAGATTCCGCTTGGGGAGGGGGATTTCCTGCATTTGCCTTGGGGTTTGCCGATCATTCACTGCCCTGCCAGCCTGATCGTTCAGTCTACCCCCCAGCCGATAGTTCACTGTCCTTCCCGCCCGATAGTTCAGTCTCCCTCATCGCCCGATCCAGCGGGGGGAGAATGAACAATTGGGCGGGGGGCAGAGTGAACGATGGAGAGTGAAGGATAGGGTTGGGGGAGAGTAAACGATTGAGCGGAGGGACAGTGAATGAGGAGAGGCGCTTTAAATGCCCCCCTCCCTTCCAGCTGCCTGGCTGCAGCAGGGATCATTCAGGCCTCAGGGGGGATTTTGAAGGAGGTTCCCTCAGCCAGCACAGCTTGAGCCAACTACGCTGGGGCAGGGAATAATAATAATTTTTATTTTATATAGCACTCCCTACCACAGCACTCCGATCATTCATATATAACAATTTACCACAACTTTTAATTCTCACAACAACCTTGTGAGGTAGGTTAGGCTTAGAGAATAATGTAAACTGACCCAAGGTCACTCAGTGAGTTTGTGACTAAGGCAAGACTTGAACCAGGGCCTCCCCCTGTTGTGAATTGAAAGGGGGTGCAGCTGCTTTTCTACACCCTGGTGAAGCAGGTCCCTTCTACTTCAGGTGTTGTGTACTTAGCCACTACAGCACTCTGGCAGCTGGATGATTGCTACTGCAGCCAGGCACAACCACACATGTACATGTCATGAGTTCAGTTCCATTGGCCATAATGGTACTTTATGTTATAATTTTTCTAATAAAATAGTACATTTAGAATAAGAACCAAGCGGGTCTAGGATACAGTGTCCTTTAATTTTGTATGCAATTATATGTAAGATGTACATTGCAGAAACTCTGCAAAGCCCGTCAATACATTCCCAAACCAGGAAGTGTTTGCTTTACTGTCTCCCGCTGAAAAGCACAGGCAGTGTAAAATGAAAGTTTGCAACCGCCTTAACTATAGAGCCACTACTGCGGCTCTATAATCTCAAGGATAGACTACTGCAGTGTGCTCTGTGGGGGGCTCCCCTTGATTACTGTTTGGAAATTGCAGCTGATGCAGAGGCCTACTTCCTGTTGATGGTGGGTCACTGAGCACATTATACACGTGCCTTGGAGTCTGCACTGGCTTGCAATAGCTTTCCGGACACAATTCAAGGTGCTGTTTTTGACCTATAAATCTCTACTAGCCTGTGCTCCCCATATCTAAAAGACTGCCTACTTTCCTATGCTTTACTGTGATCCTTGCGATCAGCTGGGAGCACCCTCCTGCAGGTACCATCTGCCTGTCGGGTTCACATGGCAAGGGCCTACAGAAAGGCATACTGGGTGGCTGCCTCTACTGTGGGGACCTCTTTCCTCTTGGAGGTTCATCAGAGCCCGAGCATTGTCTGAAGGCAATGTAACACTTTAGACAAGCATTTGGCAGGCAGGGATGGGGATTGGGAGTAAGGATTCATAGGGGATTTTTATATGTTATGCTATGACTCTCCCTGAGCCTTTGGGGAAGGGTGGAATACAAATTTAAAATATATAAATAAACCACATTGGTGCTTTTGAAAACCCCACCTGATGACATCCAGTATCAGTGGCCACATTTCAAATGGTCTTCTGGAATGGCAAAGTCAATTAAAGTCTGGTGGTCAAAACCAGTAAGACCCAAGCTCTGGTCTGCAAGGCTAGTAAATTGTATGTATAACTGGCTGCAGCTATAACAAATTAGGTTTCAATAGCTGTTGGCTTTCCAGCACATGTATATTATGGTCATTTGCTGGGGTTATGATGAGTCAGGGTGTCAACATGGCAACCATCTGTACAGAGAAATCCCACCAATAGCTACAAGTAGAGACTTTGGCACTTTTCAAATGGGCCGATGGTACGGGGGGTGGGGTGGGTGGAGGCTGTGGCGGGTGGGTGGCCTGTCGCACGGACGCCCACCCACCTCCATGCATGGAGGCATCTCCATTGTCCCCAATGCCTCCGTGCGTGGGCAATGGGTGGAGATGGGTGGAGCTCACATGCACCCCCACCCACCTGCCGCGGTGGTTGCATGGCTGCCCACCGCCCACCTGCACATGTAGGAGGGGGGAGCATCCATGCAAAAAGGACCTTTGAGAATTGACAGTTTGTTGGTCCACACAATTTTGAGAACCTCTTGTCTAAATTATATATTTCAATTTACTTGTCTGCTGTACAGTGCTACATGTGCAAAATCAAAGGAGTTATTTGTTCTTCATAACCTAGGACAATTGCTATTTTATTTTGTCCAAAAAACCCCCCAACACTTTAAAAGATAGGTTGGTACTTGGATCTGAGAAGATAGACATGCCACATGACATGACTGCTGCTTCATTTATTAACTATTTTTACAAATCACATTTTCCGCAAACCACAAACAGTGCCTCTAAGAGGATACTGAAAAGAGGATAACATGCTTTCTCTGTATTAGCACTTCTGATGCCAGCCATTCTGCTTTATTTTCAACAGAATTGAAGATCTACACAGTATATTTTACCTCCTGCAGACTGCTGCTGTTAAAAGAAAATAAATCATTTAAACAGGGTCACAAGCAACAAAGGCCAATATGGGTTCAAAGTTTACAAGGCTCTGCATTTATCAGGTAGAAATATGCTACGTTTCACTATTTCATAAAATAGCCTTTTATGAAAAAACCATCAATCTTTGTATGTCATTCTAAATCTCTGATTTTGTAAATGAAAGAAATGAATGATGACACTGAATCAAGAAATCGTTTGAGTTTGTATTTTTCAAGACCACCAGGACTTTCACATACGTTTTCAATTTCTGTAAGGATGTGATTATTCTGTGGGTATGTTTTACTCCCACCACTTGTACTAAGGGATCTGTCAGAATTGTGTACCCCTTTTCTTGAATAGATCAAGGCTAATTCAGTTTTTTACTGAATAAGCTGTGCTAAATACTATGCTACTCATGGCTGTCTGCCTACCCTGTAAAGTAGTTTTAGAATCTTAACTTGTAAATGCACACAAAAAATATTGGATTTTAGAATTAGCATTTGGTACCGTTAATCTTGTGTAACTCATAGTTAATAGCTAGATAGATTTTAAAGACTGGTTTGTAAAAATAAATAAATGAAACAATAACCATTAATTTTTCCTATTTGACTGAGCACACAGTTGCCCTTCTCTCTCTCTCTCTCTCTCTCTCTCTCTCTCTCTCATATCTTCAACAGCTGTAAATTCTTTAAACCAGCAGGATAATTTCCCTTCACAAATAAGTTTTACAGTACTGATTATTATTATTCTGTTCTCCTGGGCTGTAGGGCGACAGTCACCTGACAACTGTAATAATAATAATAATAATTTATTTGTATACTACCTGCCCTGTCAAATGGCACTCAGAGGGCTTCACAACATAAAAATGATAAAACCTTATAAAATCTATTGAAATATAAATCCATTTAAAAACAATTTAAAGGGGGATGATAGAAAGAGAGGAGAAACCACATTAAGGGAAGACAGCAGTAATCCCAAAAGCACCTGGAGAATAAATAAGCCTTTAGGTGCTTTTTAAAGATAAGAGAGGAGAGAGGAACTACCACAGATATCTGGAAGGTGAGAGTTCCACATTAAGGGGCCTGCCACAGCAAAGGCCCGATCACCTGCTGACCTAGAATATAAGTAGTGCTGTACTAGATCAGACCAATGGTCCATCAAGCCTAGCATTCTGTCTCTGACAGTGGCCAATCTCTGTCTCTTGGGAGAAGTACCTACTAGGTCACAATGGCACAACGGCAACACCCTCAAGGCACCAAGGCAACATCCTCAAGCAATGGGTTGTTTAGGATTTCAGATAACCATCAGGGTGAGGCTCCAGGAGGAAATCTCAAATATAGCCAGGGTCAATACTCCTTAGGGCCCTGAAAGCTAGCAGCACAATCTTAAATCAACCCGCTATTCTACAGGCAGGCAGTGCAGAGAACGCAGCTTCCCAAACCAGTAAGTAGTCATGCTGCCACATTTTGAACAAGCTGCAAGTAATGAAGAAACACCACTGGAAGCCCATAGAAGAGGGAATACAAAGGTCAAGCCTTGTGGTCATCAGGACATGTATCACTGTGGCAAGGTCAGGATAGGAAAAAAGGGCATAGCTTGCACAAATTGTGTAGCTAGCTGAAAAAAACCCCCACATGTATTAGCACTTCTCTGTATTGCCACTTCTGATGTCAACCATTCTGTTTTATTTTCAACCGAATTGAAGATCTACACAGTATATTTTATCTCCTGCAGACTGCTGCTGTTATCATAAACATGCTATCCTCTTTTCAGTATCCTCTTAGAGACAATGTTTGTGGTTTGTGGAAAAGGTGACTTGTAAAAATAATGATAAATGAAGCAGAAATCATGTCATGTCTCTGAACTGCATTCAATACCTGAGTTTTCAAGAACAGAGCATGGTCAAAAATGACACCCAAGTTCTTTACTTGGCCTACCACCTCCACCCATACCTGTTCCGCCAGGCATTTGGTGAGGGAGATGGGTGTTGGGTGGGGTGGATTAGGGTGGTAGGGGTTGATGATTCCCACCAGTTTTAGTTGAATTTTAATCTATGATGTATTGTTTTAATCTATTATTTATTGGTGTATTTTTGTATTTGTGTTTGATTGTTAGCCAACTCGAGCTATTGGGAGCAGAAGAGATATAAATATTTAAATAAATAAATACCACCTTAATATGCAGGGGACTGAGGACGGCAAAGGCATCCTCATATTGGCTGCCCTCCCCACCAGCATCACCTCAGTCTTTCCTGGATTAAGCATGAGGTAGCTCTGATGCATCCAGATGGCTGTATTGTTTAGGCATTTGTTCAAGGCAGAGGCCAAGGAGGCAGGTCTCATGGGGCAAAAGAAATACAGTTGTGCATCAACAACATACTGCTACTTAACCCGCACTTGGTCATAACCTCCCTGAAAGGTTGCATATATATGTTGAACAACATGGACAAAAATAGAACTTTGGAAGACCGCATTTCAAGTCTCCCAGGGACGATGTATAACCATCCATCACCACAGACTGACTTAGCTCTTGTATGATTAATGTTATTAAGTAGGGATGGGACTTTTGGTTTTAACAGAAAAAGGCTGAATGTGTCTCTTTTGTTTAAAAACGAGATATCCAAGATTTGAGCCCATCTCGGTTTCCAGTTCTTGGATCTTCTGTTCCCATTGAAATCAGTGAGAAATCCTCCCACCCACTGCTGGCCCCACCCACTGCCCCAACAATCTCAGAACCCACCAGCTGCCACTGCAACCAAGACTATTTAAGAACTTAATGTAGTCGTTCCGTTGTTATCATACGTAGGCCAACACCCCTGTTCTACAGCGATTCTTTAAGCACTGCCTATTCTAGCGATGTTGTGCTAACCAGAATTATTGATTTCCTGCCATCTCTTCTTTTTATCAGCAATGCAGTGCACTGATAAAAAAAAAATTCTTGCGGGACACATGCAAAAACTTCATGGAGAAGTACATTTTGATGTGTTTGTGCACAATGGAACACTAATAATGTCTTTTGGATCTTTCCATCACAACTGACTTAGCAGAGGTGTTTTTCTGCTGTCTGTGGTTGTTACAAAGGGTCGGTCTACATTATGGGTGATTTCAGACGTTACGAGATCACAGTCAACCACGGTCAATTCTCGGTGGTGGCTGTGATTCCGGAATGTCTGTTGGGGGGAACGAACGTTCCCCCGCAGATGTTACCACGGCGTGGAATTACATTCACCACGCGAGCGGTTGAAGCAGCGGGGCCGGAGGCCGTCGCGTGTTGAATGTAATTCCACGCCAGTGTGAACCCCGGCGTCACGTCTGGTCGGGCGCCACGACCCGGGATCACCAGCGGGATCCCGGGCCGTAGTGAATCCGGCCCGACGCGGCGGCCTCATTGGCCCCGCCGCCTGCCCGTCTCCCCAGAGGGTGGGCGGTGGGGCGCGTGGAGGGGGCGGGGCTGTGCGGCCGCATGTTGCGCCGCGCGGCCCCACCCCCTCCCAGATTCCCCACAGGGATCCCCCCGGCACGTCTGATACAGTGTAGCGGGGTCATCCTGGCGGGGAATGGATAGGGTATTTTTGGTACGGGGCCAACGGGCCCCGTAATGTCTGAAAACACCCTATAAGACAGGCAAAGATATACAGGTGTTAGAGTGTTGTGTGGCACCCCCAGAATGAAGACATTTTTGAATAGTCCCTCATTAAAAAAACCCAACTCCCAGCAAGTAGAAAACTGGTCAATCTGCAAGAGTGCTAGGCTACAACCCTTTTGCCCTGAAGCACTAGTTTTCTCCAAGCAAGCAGGTTTTTTAGATTGCTTTAAGGAAGCCACCAACCCTCTGCCCCCTTGACAGGGCTCCTGTACTAGAAGTTGCATAGAATGAAATATGGTTCACTAGCCTTTAACCTGATACTGCTAGCCACACCTCTCAACTGTCCCAGATTGGGCGGGACAGCACGGGATGCAACTATTTTAAGCTGCTGTCCCATCTGTCCCACCCAGCACTTTAAATGTCTTGATTCTGACTCCCCACATACATGGCCCAGAACCAGAATGAGCTCCCTCCCCTCTGACTCAGAGTCATCTCCAGACTCTGAGAGTGCAGCCGACTCTAAGCCTGCTTCTCCACATTGCACTGCTGCTACCACTGTGTGCCAATTTCACTGCATAGGAAGTCATCAGAGGTGACTTCTGAGTGGAGCAGCTGGCACAGCATAAGCACTGATGCAGCACTGTCAGCAGCAGCGTGGTGCAGTCGTGCTGCAGCAGGTAGTAGGGGTGGGAAGTCCGGATTATCCGGTATCCAATACTGCCGGTATTTTGCTGTACCGGCAGTATCGGATTAATCCGGATATTGGGGGTACCGGTACCGGTTCCCCATGCCGGATTGTTTTACATTGCAGCCATTGAAATGAATGGCCGCAATGTAAAAAAAGAAGAAAAAAAAAACCAACCACTTTTCCCTCCCCCGTCCAGGCTGCGTGGGTGGAAGAGGGGACACCCCCCACCCACCCTGCCCAGCCTGGATTTTTTTTTAAAAAAATTTCCCCCGAAGTCCCTGGCTCCGGGCCACCACCAGCAGTTTCCCCGGAAGACCTAGTAAGCGCTGAAGCCAGCAGCCACAGCCAGCACGCTGCAGCCGCCTCCTGGAGCGCCAAAGGTAGGCGATCCTTGGGTGGGGTGGTAGGGTGATCCCTGGGGTGGGGTGTGTGTTAAACCATCCCCCACCCCAGGGATCACCCTAGTACCTACCTGCTGGTGCGGGCTCCGGGGGAAAAATTTTTTTAAAAAAAATCCAGGCTGGGCAGGGTGGATGGGGGATTGTTTTTCACCCCCATTGATTTCAATGGGGACACTGACAGTTCCCCATTGAAATCAATGGAATAAATCCGGCACCGGTAAACTGGTTTTAATCCGGTGAACCAGTTTTTTGCAAACCGGTAACCGGTAAAACCGGTAGCCGTTTTTTTGCCAGATGTCCCATCCCTAGCAGGTAGTGCTGCACTGGGGCAGGCCAGCTAGGGACTCGGTGCTGCTCCTCATTGCAGTGTGCACTCTTCATTGCTCCCATCTCACTGGGAACTGGCCTTGTGCTGTGGCTGCACCATCCATGAGGAGAGGAAACTGGGGCTCCTCCCATCTGCAAACAAGAAGCTGCCAGTGCCTGCCCCACCTGTCCAAGGTCCAATACATGTCTACTGCTGCTCCTCAAGCTGGCTGCAAGCTCTCAAAACCAGAGAAGGAGTTCCCATACATTCCCTGCATGGAGGGAGTGGGAGCTACCTGTCCTGGCCCCCCTCCCTCCCAGCCTCTCCACAGAGCGAGTGACAGTCCCTTACTGAAAGGCAGCCACTTTTCCTGCTGAGCCTGCTCACCGGCACTTACAAAAGTAAGTGCTGCTGTAATTTTAAAAAAATAAACCAGAAATTGTTTTTTTCTCTACTGAAGTGGGTGCAGTCCTTTCCCCAAGCCTTCCCCCTGGGTTATGGAAATGGGAGGGAGGCTCTAGCTGTGGTGCTAGCAAGAGAGAACAGGGATTTCCACCCCACTCCAGATTCTCCTGTTCTGTTTAGTCATTTTTAGTGCTAGTGGGAGCTTTTTGTTCCCAGATTGATGCATCTGCCCCAGATAGGAGTCATGTATTCACCCAATGATTCATTTCAGACTAGCTAGCTGGTTGGCTCCCTTTAGTTTCTGTTTAAGATGGGACCTGATTTTTTCTTTTCTTTTACTTTGTGCTGCTTGGGGATGGGAATGAGGATGTGGGAAGCATATCTATTTTGTTAAGTACAGGATAGTGTTGTCTTTGTCCCCTTTAATTGCTGTGTTTCTGATGGCACTTATGTCTGTTAATACTGGATAATTTCAGACATGATGATACCATGGTCAACCTCAGTGAACCACGGTCAATCCTGTGGTGCGGCCAAAGAGCCGTGAATGTCTGATCAGCAGCATCCAGATGTTCACCACGGTCAATCACCCACAGGGGCCAAAGCCAACCACGCTTTCAGAGGTCGGGAAGGGACTGTGGCAAAATGCCACTTGCCTGCACAAGGACACTCAAGGGCACTTGCCTGAAACTGTGAGACAGGCTTAACAGAGGTCTAGGCCTCTATACCAGCACATGTCTATGGGTGATTTCAGACGTTACGGGTGGGCCGTTCACCACAGTGAACCCCCAGGGGGGTGAACAGCGCAACCACGCGTGGGGGTGGAAAAGCGACCCAAACAGACGTGCCGGGAACGGGGCCACGGGCGGGAACCGGGCCGAACCATCGCAGACCGGGGCAGCACAACAGACGTGCAGCCGAACCCCTGCCGGGCGCAAACCTCCCACAAGGCACCGGGCAGGGGCAGGACACAGACATGGCTGCCTGAGGGCAAACGAAGCCAAAAGGCACACAAGGGAACGCCCACACAAGGGAAATGGGAAGGGAGGGGGGAAGAGGGAGAACAGGCTGACAG
>QEPC01007485.1:313802-338401 GCA_003113815.1 Sphenodon punctatus
GGGGTGGTGGGGGGAGGGGTGGTGGGAGGGGGACCCCCCCTCCACACCCATCCTCCGCCCCTGGGGTGGGGAGGCCGGGTACAGGGTGGGGGAGGGAAGGGTCTAAGCTTACCTGCTCTCTGAGTCTCTCTCTGGAATGGCAGGCAGGAGGAGCAGCAGCACGGGAGTCTCTCTCTCGGGGGACATAAGGCAGGGAGGAAGCACGCATGCGCGCTGCTCCCCCTTCCTCTGTCCCCCAAGCCAAGCTATCTCGCCAGGGCTGTCAGCCCGACTGCCCTGGCGAGATCTTCCATTGCGCCCATTGAGCGCAATGTAAGGCTGTAGCCCCTCCCTCCACAGCACGTCCCATACGTGCTGTGGACGGAGGAGCTCAGCCGCCCAATCGTGTTTTCCATAGGAAAATGCTTTGGGCGGCTGATTTCTGAGCCTTCTGGGACCCACTCCTCTGGAGTGGGTCCCAGAAGAGAAGTAGAGCCGCAGCAGCCTTTGCCTTGCCTTTGCTTCAGAGTGGAGGCTGCTGCAGCGGCGCTGTGGTCAGTTTCAGTGTGAAACTGACATGAAATTGACCACAGTGCTGTGCTCTGAAGCAAAGACAAGGCAGAGGCTGCTGCGGGTGGCGGGGAAGCGGCAGGAAGGGGTTGTTGTTTTTTCCCCACTAGAGCGGCGGTGCAGCACCTGGCGGGGCACTTGGGGGGGTCAGCGCCCCCAACGCCCTCCAAGGTGAGCTGCGCCTGCCCATGAGAGTGCTCACTCCCACACTGAAGTGCTGCGCCATGGACCGGCAGGAATCTGGTGTTGCCAGTGCCCAGACTTCTATTGCCACGCGCTGGACCACGGGTATGGGGGTGCGAATGGGGGTGTGCAGCCGCTCCAGCCAGGGCACAACCAGCTCTGTGAGCTGCAATAGGGACCGCCTGTCCATGCGGAAGTGTGCCCTCCATGCTGTATCATCCCACCATGCCAGGGCCTCGGCCCACCATTCCTGTGCCCCATGTGTTACCCAGAGCTGCCTTTGCGTTGGCATGGCGAGCTGTACCGCGCTCCCCATGGCCACCTGGCACCAGTTATGTTGGGCAGCTGCCTCTTGGAGGACAATGAGGCGGCTGCAGTCGAGTCGAGGCGCAGGGCCTGTTGGTACGCCCCAGATGCCTGCAGAGCCCTGAGCCTGGCCTGGGAGCGCCTGTGCCCATGTTGGGTGCACTGGGCAGTCACAGAGTTCATGACAAGGCTCCCCTGATGTGGGCGGCCAGGTGGAGCAAGTTCGTGGTGAGCCGCTGGAGGCTTCTGTGCTGCCAGTACCACTCCATGGTTAGGTCCAGGAACATGCAACCTGAGGCACTCTGGCCTGCATCCATGGTGGAGATTGCCCATGGTGCAGTCCAATGCCTGGCACTCCTGCCTGTGTCCTGGGCCTGCCCCAGCTCTGGGGCCCACCCGCGCACCTGTGGGGCAGGCCCCAGTGTGCCCTTATTGGCTGCCCTCAGCTGGCTGCCCCACTGCCAGCTGGCCGGGGGCTGCTCAGCTGTGCTGGTGGGGTGTTCCCTGGGCTCCTCATGCAGGTTGTGCTCGCCTGCCAGCCGGTGTGTACCTCCAGATGGCGCCCCTCCCCTGGGTGCACCTGCGCTCCTGTTCTGGGGGCTCGTGCCTGAGACCGCATGTGCCCATTAGTGCGATCCGCAGCTGGTTGCCTGTTGTCATCATCTCCCTGCTATCAGTGCTTGCTGGACATTCTGTGCACTCGGTTCCTGAAGCTGTGCTGGGTCCGCTCCCCATGCATCGCTTGCTAGCCGTGCTTTGTTGTGACCTGTGGCCTTATTGCGTGTCCTTAGAGCTCCCCTGCTTCACTCCCCAGCCCACATGGCATCGTGGGGCCCCTCATTCCTTGCTACTCAGACCCTCTGCCCACTGGACCATGGCCGGCAGTGCTGCCCCTGGGCTCCCGTGCCCCAGATTGCCTGGCAACTCCCATAGCTNCCTGGCCAGGTTCACGAACTGTCTGGAGGAGGGGGGCCCTGCCCTGGTCGTTTCCTTCTTCTGCTACATCTACAGGACCCGTGGCTACCAGAGGTGCATTCGTGTTCGTGTTCTTGTTCGGTTGTCCGAACAGGCCGAGTTCGGGCCGAACACCGAACTACCGAACCGCGTTCGCCCATCCCTAGCTTGCATGTTGCGTTGTCCATGGCAGAGATCGTGTCTGCCCTCTCGGTATGTAGCCTGGGTTCACAACCTGTCTGGAGGAGGGGGCCCTGCCCTGGCTGTTTCCTTCTTCTGCTGTATCCACACGGCCCGTGGCTACCAGCGATCACATGGGGCAACATATTATTACCTGTTGGAGCTTGGACACCTGCCATGGCCCCCTGCTGCTGACTATACATTGTTGGGGCCCACCGGACCAGAGCTGGTGGCACTGGCTGCTGTGTGGTCCCATGCTGATGTTTAGGTGGGGCTCGCCATGCCAGATCTGTTTGAGGCCTACTACTTCATTGCTCACCACATGGCGGGGCTGGGCTACCACTGGGGCATGCTTCAGTGGCCCTACTACATGCAGCTGGTGGGTCAACCAGTCCCAGCCTCCTTTGTGACCCCATACAGCTGACTGTGAGGCCCCCTATGTCTTCGGTGTCATGGATGTCAGCCCCACCATGTGCTCCCAGCACCTCCATGCTGGCTCGGGGCACTGGCCGCTCAGTCCAAGCCATTCTGGCCTCGCGGCTGTTCTGTCTGGTTCAATTGCCTCCATTCCGCTTGTCTGTGTTGCTGTGCCCCCTCCATGGGCACCCCCTGTCCATCGCTGCCTGTGGTGTTCCTCTCCATGCCTGGCTCCCCCTTTGGCTGTTTCCTGCTGCCTGACACCGCTACCGGCTCTCCCCATGGTGTATTCCTCCCTTACACAGCCTCCCACTCACCTGTGTCCGTGCCCTGCCCCCACCCCCTGCCCCCTGGGTGCCTCCGTGACTGTGCAGGACTTGGGGCCTCTGGACAGCACCTCCTGGCTTCCTCCAGGGATGTGTGCATTTGCTTCCCGCAGGCTCCTGCTCGCCTCCATCCGCAGCCGTGCTTCTGCATCAGCAAGGGGTATCCCTGCTGTCTGGACCTGCCTCGGACCGCTCTGGTGCCTTCCCCAGCTTGTTTCATCTCCTCCTGTGACCCTGCTCCGTCCCTCTGGGGACCCCTGTGACTTGGGCTGTCCGTGTTACTGTTGGGTGGCCCATGCTCTGTTGGAAATGCAAGTGTTGGAAATGCAAGGACTGTGAGATCATTGCATCCATTTGCCCAATGCAGAGTTTACAGAGGAGTGTGAGTAGCTAATCATCAATAAGCAGGCAGGAAGCATACTTAAGCTTAAGTAGCTTTATTAGGAAATACATGTAGGATAGGAAAGGCCTACATCTATGCTAAGTCCTAAGACTAGGTGTGTTCAAGAGGGAGGAAGGAAGCTCTCTGAGACACAAAGAGATGAGAAATCTCCTGGGGGAGGAGATTGACCAATCAGGTCCTGACAGGAGTAGGACAGATAGGATGGGGGAAGGGTTCCCTGATCTGTCTGTCTACTCCTGGTGTTTCTAGCAAACAAACAGGATGAGGTGCTTAGGGGGGATGCAACCAAAGGAATGTATTTCCAACACCCCTTCTCATCGTCCCGTGCACCGAATCATTTATGTGCACTGCTGACAATTCCCAATGCTTCTCGTAGCCTCTGGAAATTGTCTCTGGGTAGCGGTTTGGTCAGCACATCCGCTATCATTTCCTCTGTAGGACAATAAATCAGTTCAACAAGTCCTTTTTCTTGCGCTTCTCTCACATAGTGACGCTTGGTGTTGATGTGCTTCGACCTTGGCTTTATCTTTTCCATTTTCGTAAGCTGAATGCAGCTTTGATTGTCCTCATACATCTCAGTTGGCTTTGGTTCGTCTATTCCAAAGTCCTTTAGTAGTCTGTGTAGCCATACTACCTCTTGACATGCTTGAGTGGCTGAAATAAATTCTGCTTCTGTGGATGAAAGGGCAATTAATGACTGCTTCTGGCTAGTCCAACTGATTGCTCCGCCTCCATACAGAAATACATTTCCACTCACAGATTTGCAGTCAGTCTTGTCTCCGGCCCAGTCCGCATCCATATAGCCCATCAATCTGGGGTTCTCGCTTGCTGGTAGTTTTAAGTTTAAATGCATTGTGCCCTTCAGGTACCGTGCTATTCTCTTGACTGCTATCCAGTCCCTTTGGGTTGGTGCACTTACTTTTCTGCTTAGTATTCCTACAGCAGCGGAGATGTCTGGCCTTGTGACGGTGGCTACATACAACATTTTGCCAATTGCAGTTCTGTACTGGTTGTCCTGTGGTAGGGGCTCGTCGTTGCCTTCCTGGCTTAGGAAATTTGTTTCCATAGGTGTCCCCACTTCATTAGCCTCTGTCATGCCTAGGCATTCTAAAATGTCCTTTATCTTTTGTTTTTGATTGAGAAGGAAACTTCCATCTTTTTCTCGTTCTATTTGTATTCCAAGATAGTAAGTGATACCTCCCAAGTCTTTCACCTCTATTTCTTTGTTCAGATTCCTGACGATTTCATCACAATCTCGTTTGTTTTCATGGCATACAATCAGATCATCCACATAAGTTAGAATGTATGTCCTCCTTTTATTTCTGAACCTTGAGTATAGGCAGGGGTCAGCTTCTCCCTGTATGAACCCCTCCTTAAGGAGCAATTGATTCAATTTTTCGTTCCAGGCTTTCGCTGCTTGCTTTAGACCATAGATACTCTTTTGAAGTTTGCACACAAGTTCCTCCTTCCCAGGTTCTTTGAATCCTGGCGGCTGCTGCATGTAGATATCCTCTTTGATATCACCATGTAGGAATGCAGTCTTCACGTCTAAGTGCTGCACTTCCATTTTTCTTGCAGCTGCTATGCTGAGGAGTGTTCTTATTGTGGTGTGCCTTACTACTGGAGCAAAGGTTTCGTCGTAGTCTTCGCCGTATTTTTGGGAATATCCCTTGGCCACTAATCTCGCTTTGTGGCGCGTGATTTCCCCTTCTGCATTATGCTTGGTCTTGAAGACCCATTTGCATCCAATGGCCTTTTTGTTTTCAGGTAGCTTTGTGAGTGTCCATGTTTTATTTTCATTAAGAGACTCAATTTCTTCCTTGGCAGCATCTCTCCATTTGCGCGCCTCACTGGTTTGCATTTTTTGAATGTCTTGCCATGTTGAGGGCTCCTGTGGTTCCTCCACTTTTGCCGCGTAGGAGAATCTCGCTGCTGGCACTCCTTTGTTGTGTCTTTCAGAACGTCTCACTTCTGGTTCTGGTTCTGCTTCAGTTTCAGTATCAGCATCAGTGTTATCTTCTGGTTCCAGTTCTGGTTCTGCTTCAGTTTCAGCATCAGCATCAGTGTTGGTGTCAGTGCCCCCTTCTGGTTCAGGTTGATTGAACATGGTCAAATCAAATGAAACTTCAGCTTCCTCTTTTATCTGCAGTTCTGCAGTCTTTTTCTGTCTTGATGAACTTGGCCTCATTAGGTCTGGCATTTGATCAGTGCTTCCCTTTTCATTTTCATCAAAATAGACCACACTGCTTATCTTCACATTTCCAGTGTCAGTGTCCATTACTCTGTATCCCTTGCATCCTTGTGCATAGCCAACAAGTATCCCTTCTTCACATCTGGTGTTAAGTTTGGTCCTTTTGGCCTTTGGGATATAAGCATAGGCTTTAGAGCCAAACACTCTAATGTGCCCCACACTGGGCTTGTTCCCATGCCATAGTTCATAAGGTGTTGCTTTTGCACCTTTGGTTGGGAGCCTGTTCTGCAGGTATGTGGCAGTCATTACTGCTTCCCCCCAGTATTTGTTTGGCAGATTCGCATCCAAAAGCATACATCTCGCCATCTCTATGAGAGAGCGATTTTTTCTTTCTGCTACTCCATTTTGTTCTGGTGTATGCGGGATGGTTGTCTGGTGTTCAATTCCTTTTTGCTTCAAAAATTCTTTCATCTGTTTTGAAACATATTCACCTCCATTATCTGACCTTAGGATCTGAGGTGATCTTCCAAACTTATTGCTGGCTCTTGCAACATATTCCTTAAATTTCTCCAGCACCTGACTTTTCTCTTTAATCAAGTAAGTGAACGTGAACTTGGAAAAATCATCTATGAAAGTCAATGCATACTGGTTTCCTGCAATTGTTTTTGTCTTCATAGGACCACAGATATCACTATGAATGAGCTGTAGGGGGTGCTGTGTGGCTTCCTCCTTGCTCTGATGAAAGGAGGGCCTAGTTCCCTTTCCTTTTACACAGCAAACACATCTCTCATCTTTAGTTGCACATGAGTTCATTTTAAAATGTTTAACTAGGTCTGGAAGTGCATGCAACACATCTGCATTTCTATGGCCCATCCTTCTGTGCCATTTGCTTTCACAGTTCTTATGTCTGCAATCTTTTGCAGCATTTGCATACTGATCCTGTTGCAAGCAATCTACCTTGAATAGGCCATTTGAATCCAGCATTCCTCGCATAAAAAGCTCCTTTTCCTTTGAAATTCTGCAATATTTCCCTTCAAAATGCACTGCAAAACCTTTCTGTACAGCATACTTGACACTTATAAAATTATGATCCAATTCTGGGACATATAGAGCTTCTTCAATGGTAACTTTCATTTCCTCACCGTTTCCCAGATGACATATGAGTTTAGCCCTGCCTCTTCCTTGACAATAAACTTTCTCTCCATTAGCCAATCTTATAGGAGTTCTATAAGTCCTATCCAGATCAATAAATCTGTCTTTGTCCTTTATAAGATTTTTAGTTGCTCCAGAATCAACAAAGAAATCATGTGAAGCAGTCTCACATTCTATTCCTTCCACATTTTTAAGTTGAGATGCTTTTTCCTCAACCAGGCTGAAAGCCCTATCATGGCTCCCTTTGTTCTTTGCAGAGAAGCTGGGAACTTCTTGCTTGGTGCATTGATATGCGAGATGCATGGTTTCCCCGCAATTGAAGCAACACTTAACTCTTGCAGATCCTTTTGAATTTGCAAAAGGCTTCTTGTTCTCAGCTGCCTTGCAGGCAAGCTGTGAGGAAAAGTTTGGCTGTTCATTAGTTTGAGCCATATTAAATTCCTCAAGTTTCTGAATAACAACATCCAAAGATAGGTTATCCTGCATTTCTATTATCTGACAGACTGTTTGAAAAGTTGTTGGTGGTAAAGAGTTCAGCAGAAATGCCACTATCAATTCATCTGGTAAATTCAGCTTTTGATTTTCCAGTCTCCTGACTAGTTCAAGCAGGCCATTAACATGAGCTGAAAAATCTTCACTCTCATCCATTCTCATATTACAAAGTCTTTTAAGCATTTGTATCTTTGATATATTTGACTTCCCTTGATACAGTCTCTGTAAAATTTCCCACATATCTTTTGCAGTTAACTTGTCATGTATGTACACATGTAAACGCTGACTCACCGACATTGAGATGATTGCCATAGCTTTGTCATTTTTCTCATCCCAGAGTTCTTGTGCTGCCCCTGCATCTGTAGGTCTGTTGGACTCCAGCATTTTCCTTAGGCCTTGTCCTCCCAGTGCCATCCTTGCATTATGACTCCAAGCTTCATAGTTTGTTGCTCCAGTGAGCCTCTCTGGAATGGAGACCTTCAGCATAGAATCCATGGTCACAGAGACTAAAATCTTTCTTTTCTTTTCTGCCTTTAAGATTAATGCTAGCACTCAATTTTACTCACTCTGCGCTGCCTTTTGGGTGTCTGGGCCCATAACCCTGTTGGAAATGCAAGGACTGTGAGATCATTGCATCCATTTGCCCAATGCAGAGTTTACAGAGGAGTGTGAGTAGCTAATCATCAATAAGCAGGCAGGAAGCATACTTAAGCTTAAGTAGCTTTATTAGGAAATACATGTAGGATAGGAAAGGCCTACATCTATGCTAAGTCCTAAGACTAGGTGTGTTCAAGAGGGAGGAAGGAAGCTCTCTGAGACACAAAGAGATGAGAAATCTCCTGGGGGAGGAGATTGACCAATCAGGTCCTGACAGGAGTAGGACAGATAGGATGGGGGAAGGGTTCCCTGATCTGTCTGTCTACTCCTGCTGTTTCTAGCAAACAAATAGGATGAGGTGCTTAGGGGGGATGCAACCAAAGGAATGTATTTTCAACATGCTCCCTGTGCTGTCAGTGGGGTTCTGGGTGCCTTTCACCATGTCCTGGACTGTTCCCGGCCCAGTCCCCTCCCCTTCCTTGGCCCGGGGATTCCCCTCCCCCCCTGTGTCTGTGGTGCTGTGTGTGTTGACCTTCCGGGAGTGCTCCCCCCTTCCTTCCTGTCCCATTCGGGTGTGTATGCACCTGGGCGTGCGTGTGTGCTTTGTGTTCTGCAGTATCCTTGGCTTCCCTGTACCTGTTGTGTGTGCCACCTCAGCCGCTCCTATCCCTCCCTTCCTGTTTCCCTTGTGTGGGCGTTGCCTTTTGGCACTTTTGGCTTCCTTTGCCCTCAGTCGACCATGTCTGCCTTCTGTCCCACCCCAGAGTCTTCTGGGTGTTCTGACCACGGTCCGGAATCGGCGTAACATCTGTTGCGCTGCCCTGGGCCGTGGTCCGGTTGGCCATTTCCTTGCTGTGGTCTCACTCCCGTCACGTCTGTTCAGGGCTTTCCTGGACCACGGGAGGGGGTTAGCCAACTCGCCACAGTTGGGAATCTACTGTGGTGACCTGCGAGCGCATAACGTCTGAAATTACCCACTGTCCCATCCCACTCCCAAATAATCCTCTCCCTTGATAACTTTACATCCTGCAGGCTTATTTTAGCTAAATTTGATAAAGGAGCAGAAAGCCCAAAAGTGAGTAGGAATTCAAAGTTTCAAGACAAAAAGTGCAGCAGGAAGCAGGAGAGTCCTTCTAGTAAGAAAAAAAATAAATCCCTTGTCTCACGCTGAGCCTTGCCCTCCACTTAGAATACCAGTTTTTGTTGGAGTGGGAGCTTGTTTTGCTGAACAGCTTGTAAATGTGTAGCTTTTGTGATGGCAAAGAGAAGCCTAATATAGGGGACTATCAATGCATCCTAAGGGCCCAAACCCCAGAAAAACCCAACTTCTAAATCCATGTCTGATTTTAAATATATATATATATATATATATACGGGGGCGTGTGCTGTCTAGGTTTCTGAGCATCTGGGGTTGGTGGACCTCACCCAAGCTTCACTGGCAGATCCAGAGTGCATGTGTGAACTGGTGGTGTTGTGCGCCTCCTCCTAACATGAGACTGTCTGACAGTCATGCTTGCTAAAGTAAAAGTTATGTGATGTGCTTTCCTTTTGTAGGGATGATTTTATCGTTAACAATTTAAGTCTGTCACAAAAATGAAAAATCAAATGATATAGAATGCAAAATCATACAATGTTAACAAATTTGATTTTAGAATAATCCAAAATTATAATCTCCTCCTGCTCCCCTCCCACCCCCATGGGCCCATGTTTTACACCACTGTTTCTGACACTCATGTTGTCATTCTAAGTTTATTCATGGACCAGATTTTATTGGGGTTGATATGGGACCCTGTGCAGTCACAGAGTTTGCACTATCTCAATCTGGCCCTAACTGAGGTCAGTGGAACACTGGGGGAGGGGGGCTCAGGCAGTTGTTGTGATGTGAACTCTCTCCCCTTGGACTTTGGGGGGGCTGTTGTGATGTGAATAAATGTTTACATGCATAAATAACTTTCTGTACTGTTAATGTACCTTTTTTTCCCCAATTAAATTTTGAGGAGTCTCATTTCAGAGTCAAATGTATGTAGTATGTAAGAGTGCAAATGTTACATAAACTCATACAAATTAGCATATGCAAATTATATTCAAATGATGTCCCTCTTTGTCACTCTTTCTGAGTGTTGCTGCCCCTCTTCGTTGAGTCAAGGAGTTGAGAGGGATGCTGCTAGCCCTGTACAGACAAGCCGTTTTATTCTACATAAGAACATAAAAAGTGCCATACTGGATCAGAACATCAAGCCCAGCATCCTGTCTCGGCCAGTGGCCAATCACGGGGGCCTGGGAGAAGCACCCAACAGGTCACCATTCCTTGTGGGTCATCCCCAGGCTCCCGACAGTAAAGGGTTTTGTTGCCCAATCCTATCTGGCTAATAGCTGCTAATGGACCTATCTTCCAGAAACTTGTCCAAAACTCTTTTAAACTCAGCTATACTGCTGGCCTTGACCACCTCCTCTGGCAGTAAATTCCACAACCTAATTGTACGCTGAGTGAAAAAATACTTTATTTTGTTGTTTTTACTCTGCCACCTGTGAGTTTCGTGGAGTGTCCCCTAGTTTTAGTACTAGTTGAGAGGGTAAATAACCGTTCCCTGTTTACAAGTTCCACACCACTCTAATTTGACTACTAAGGCTGCAGTCTTTGCTGGACACATAGCAATACCTGCCCCACTACCCATGATCATGGAGCTAATAATCCAAGGGGAAGAGCTAGACACTCCCTACTAAATCTGCCCCCACCCCTCCAGACACACAAACCCAGAACTGAAAAACTGCAGCCTGTCCCCACACATTTAGGATTAAAGAGCTCTCTGTCAGGAGTGAGCCAGCAAGTGGAAGGAACTACAATGCACCCACCGCCTCCCTCTTTCTGCAGTCCAGAGGCAACCCCTCTGCTCTGATCTCATCTGCTGACACCACCATGCCCCTCTGGGGGAATCTTTCTGCCACAAGGGAGAGAAGCAAGACCCCCCAAAACACACAGGTCAGACTACACACTTTCCATGAACTCTCCCTTCACTCAAATCTAGCAATCTCTCTCCCCTGCTTTCTCTCCCCACCAATCCACCCCTTCCTACACATTCCTAGGGGTATGCAAGGGGGAAGAGAGCACCTCCCTGCCCTCCCCCCCAACTTCCACCCTGCAACCATGTCACCTTAAAGGCCTGCAGTCTTGTATCAAGATTTTGTGGCCTGCAAAGGGACACGTTTAACAGTGAGCTGGCTGGAGGAACACACTAATGATGTCATCAGCCAATCAGCCACCAGGGGGTCATATACTGTCTCTCTCCAGGAGAGCAGTTTCCAGGCAACTTTGAAGTACATTTTCATCAGGCGCGGTGTGCACCTGAGGACACCAGGGGCACTGCCCCTCCTGTTACCTCCTGCACCCCCCTCTGCTTACAGTGAAGCTGCACACCGAACGGATTACTTTCTGACCCTCCGTAGGTCACAGAAGCGCTGTCAGGGCCCACAGCAGCAGCCGCTGCTCAATTTCAGGGTGGAGGGGGCCTCCACTGTGAGGGAAGAAGGAGTCCCATAAGGGACAAAAATAGCAGGAACACATTTGGGCGGCTGGGGGAAACCTTCCAAGTGTGAAAATGGGAAACCAAAGTTCCCATTATCTCCACCAGGTGGCAGGCGTTTAATAGAGCCCTATAGGCTCACTTTTAAAAACGCTGCCTGGGCACCAGTTGTAGGCGCTCAGGCGAGATGTGCCCTGCAAAAATGTTGGAGTGGACTGGAGGCAGGGACTGGTGTGCATGCTCAGCACTGCAGTGAACACGAGAGCTGATTTCTTTGTGCACTGCTGAACTGCGGCCATTTTAAGAGAGACTGTGTCCCTGGCTGGCTGTGTCTTTCTGCTGCTGCTGAACTACTGAGACTTGGTTGTCTCTAGTCTTGGTGGGCAAGTGTGGTGAGTAAATTGCTGGGGGGTGGGTGAGATGGTGGGAAACACTGGGGAAAACGCTGCCGNGTGTGGTGAGTAAATTGCTGGGGGGTGGGTGAGAGACTGGGAGACAATGGGGGCGAGGTTGGGGGAACTCGGGGAGTCTGGCTGGGAAATGGGGCTGGGGTGGGGGTGCACTGGGAGACAATGGGGTGGGGGTTTACAACAGAGATGTGAAGTGAACCATGTTTTGGGGGACAAATGGAATTCCTCGCTGCTGCTTTTGTGGTGTGCTGAGGATAATATGATTGGCTTAAAATACGGTTACAGTGGTTTGCTTTTGCTTGTTGTATATTTGCTGGTGCACTGCACTGCAAAGATACCCCCTGACCTCATCTTGCTGCATGTCTAGGCTTCTGTTTTGTTGGGGCTGGTTTGGTGGCAACACAGGCCTGAAACTGGCCAATCTTTTTAAAAAGGCCTGTTTTCTTGGACAGACATTTGGCTGCTGGGAATATAGTGTGGGTACTGGGGATGCGGTTCTCGATGGGCCTGGCTAGGTGGCAATGCAGGCCCGCAACAGGCCAAACTTTTTTAAAGGTTCTGTGTGTTCGGACAGGCATTTGGCTGCTGGGGATACGGTGCAGCTGCTAGGGATGCTGGTCTGGATGGGGTGCGTTCACTTGCAATGCAGGCCCGCAACTGGCCAAACTTTTTAAAAATGGCCTGTGTGTTTGGATGGGCATTTGGCTGCCAGGGATGCAGCGTAGCTGCTAGGGATGCTGGTTTGGATGAGGCTGGTTTGGTTGCAATACAGGCCTGCAGCTGCTCTCCTTGTGAACAGAGGAGAAAGTAGGTAGGAACATGGCAGAAGAGAAGGCTGCAGAAAACAAGGAGACCCATTTCCCCTGTACCCCACTGAACCCATCTCTTCCCCTTCCTCGTCTCATGCACCAAAACCAAACCTTTCCCTCCCACTTCTCCTCTGTCCTGTCCTTCTCTTCCTTTTCATTCTCTTCCAATTCGGCTTGTCGTAGGATAGGGAGCTAACTCAGTCCTCCTAGTTCTCCAAGCCAGAAGGAAGGCTTGTCCCAAAACCTACACCTTCCAAAGACTACAGGTGGCCAAGGATGCCATGAAAATCGAGGATTCAAGAGTTCAGGATAAAGGTAGGCGATGGCAACGTGATCTATTTTTTAACCTGCCATGGTTAATTTGGACCCAGTGGGAAAGAGAGCGTGGACGGGACCCAAGTAAGAGAGCTCTCTATCCCCCAGTAGCCGTGCTTCACACAGTAGCAAGGAGTTCCCAGCATTAACTAATGTAATGTCCATCCAGTGTTAACCCTGGGAACTCATTGCTGCTGGGTTAAGCCATGCCACTGGCCTACCATTGCCCTGGCTCCACCTACCGTTACCTTGGCTCCACATCTGGGCCAGGTGCTGCCCCTAGGCCCACTGACCAGGCTCTGCCCCTAGGCCTGGTGGTAGGTTTATCCTGCCCACTGCCCCACCAGACTCAAAAACCATCAGCCGCCACTGATTTTCATGAAAACTATAACTCCTAGAGAAGTGATTTAGGTTTTTGACTAACCTATTGATGACTGACACTGAAATCTGAAAATTAGGAAAAATCTCTATTAGATTACTAGGATATTCAAAGAGACAAACCCAAGCTAAACTACAGGGATGCCAACAATGAGAGATACAACATGGTGCAGTCAGCAAGGAGAGATCTAAGCAGGCAGAAACATCAAGAGTGAACACATATTCTCCACCAACTTCCTGTTGCCCCCAGCATGCCTTAAATGGGGACCAATCAGGAAGCTGGACAGATGTGACTTATAACAAGGGAAGGTGAAACGAGGGACCTAAAACCCATACTGAGCCAACTCAGGCAGTGGCACCTAAGGAAAATCATTGCAGCCAGGGCCAGGGGTTAAAGGCCTGGCCCTGACAGTCATAAGAATATAAGTAGTGTCATACTGGGTCAGACCAATGGTCCATCAAGCCCAGCATCTGTCTCTGATAGCGGCCAACCTTGGTTAATTTGGAAGAAGTACCCAACAGGTCACAACGGAGTGATCCATTCCTTGTTGTTCACTCCCAGCTCCTGACATTTCCCAAAACCTACCCTGCTAATAGCTGCTAATGGACCTAGCCTCCAGAAACTTGTCCAGCCCTTTTTAAAAACCTAGCTGGCCTTGACCACATCTTGTGGCAACAAATTCCACAACTTAATTGTGCATTGAGTGAAAAAATATTTGTTTTAAATCTGCTACTTGTTAGTTTCATGGGGTATCCACTAGTTCTAGTATTTGAGAGGGTAAATAGCTGTTCCCTATTTACTTGTACCACATCACTCATGATTTTATAAACTTCTATCATATCCTCTCTGTCATCTCTTTTCCAAGCTGAAAAGTCCTTGATCTCAAATCATCAGTAGATCATTCATCACCCTGACAAGTGCTGTTTTTCCCCATGGGAAGGCCAGAACCCAGATTGGAATTTCCCCAAGATACAGGAGTCCAGAGACCTCTGCAGCTGTAGTGACATGGCCTTCTCTATCACCTTCCCTAAAAAAAGGTAGATTGGAAACAAGGTGATAACTGGCAAGCACTCCAACATCAACATCAAGGTGAGGGAAATCTTTCAATAAGTGACTCTGGGATATAATATGTAGTCTGATAATTGAAAAGATTATAATATCTCCGACCTAAACATTTATCAGGGAAAAAAGGGAGTACACTTATTGAATTGTCAGAAAACTGGCAAATGTTTTCCAGGAAATTGATATGTTTTCTTCTGTTCACTTAGAAACCACTTTTTTGGTAACACCGTTTATTCATTTTATGATACCAAATACACACTATGCTTCCTTAGGAACAGGAAAAATAGGTTGACGTACAGTCAAAACATATACTATCTAAACATTTCTTTATTTCTCTTGACTCTGTTTTCTCTCCCAAGACAAAAAGGGTTTGAAAAAAAGAAGGGCAATTGTGACATTTGTAGAAGACACAGGACAGCAGTATTTAGAGCTAGCATATAGAGCAAGCCTTCCTTCATTGCAGCTAACATATAACTTCCTTGTAGTTTTTATGTAGAGACTTTCACAGTAATTTAAGGAGCTTACTCTTCCATGAGCATGCTATGAAATATATTTTGTGACACTACCAAAGACTCTGGAAAACCTTACATACGAGAGGAGACATAAACAACTTCCAATGGGCACTATACGTTACAAACTAAACATCTTCCCAAAACAAAATTTGTCTTGTCTGTGTGGATTGAAAGGAGAATAAAACTTACTGTCCTGTTGGCAATGACCTTAGATAAAATGTTACTGATGGCACTGGCAGGGAGCTAAAAAGTTCTGCATTTTAATTTTTTGCAGGCGATGTAATACAGTGCTGGTCTGGTGTCTAAGAAGTGATGCAAATAAAATTGTATAAATTTGCCTCATGCTTTGTTCAAAGAGCACTGTAAAATGTTCATGTCATTCTATAGGAATCACAGCAAATCCTACAAGTAATCCTGCTGCATTATACAAGCCCAGCTTCACCCACTCACCCACCCCTTTTGCCTCTCGGAACTCTACTGTAATGTCAGTTCCTTATGATGAGTCAAACATATTGCTGATCTGCAAAACAAAAGCATCAAAAAGAGCCAAAAGCCTTGTATTTCATTCCAAATCAAGAACGTGATGATAGGTTTGGAGATGACACTTCTTGAGGAAAGGCACTTTATGTTTTCTACAGGTGGGTGCTAATTTGAGAGGCTTCTTTGTGGGCACAATCTTCCATCTGTTAAAGTCAATGGGAATAGAGCCATTGACCTTTAATGGATGAAAAATTGCGCCCTTTACTACTTTAGCAAAATAGGAAAAGAAGAATTGCCAGGCCGGATCAAACTCACATCCCATCTGGTTCGGTATGTTGTCTCCAGTGGCTAGAACTAAACAATTCAGAGGAAGATACAAGGAAACTCTTAATAAACTTGCGGAATAAACTATCTATGAAGGAAATTACTTCCTAATCCCCTGTCATTTAATGACTGGTTTATCCCATGGAGTATGAGGGTTTTTATTCCTTGTAAGAAAATGTATCCTATCTAATGGAACTGTGAATGTTGTTATTGTCCATGTAATTATCTAGTCCTTTTTAAAATCCTGCTAAAGCTAGGAGTTCCACAGGCTACTTATGAGTTGTATGAAGAAAATGTTCCCTCTAATCAGTTTTTAATTTGTTGGTTTTGTTTTCTTTGACCTATTAATAATAATAATAATTATTATTATTATTTGTTTATTAAGTCATGACCAAAGGTTGAGACTTAGAAAATAAAACTCAAAAATCCATATATGAAAATTGACACAAGAAAGCCATAAAGCCATTCTGACAACAAAAGAAGAGCAAATCTCAGTAAATTCTTTGACTCAGTAAATTCCATTATATTTGCATTATAACAGAGGATAAATAGGTTCTCTTGATGACTTTATGCCATACATCTTTGGTATTTTCAGACCTTACGAGATCACGCTCAACCACAGACAATACCCTGTGGTGGAGAATAGTCCCATAACATCTGTTTGATGCCCGCCAGAGGTTCACCAGAGTGAACCTGTGGCGGGAATCAAAATAACCATGCTTTCGAGGCTGGTCCAGGGACCATCGCAGAAAGCGTGGTTAGTTGAACCACGGTCCAGAATCAGCGGCCGGTAACATCTGTTACTGGCACCGATTCCGGGCCGTGACCCAGACCATGGGTCGGAATCGGATGCAGTGGCCAGATTGGCCGCTGCGCCAGCCCGTCTCCTGGAGGGCAGGCGGCTGGGGGAGAATGGGGGGGGGGGAATGCGGGTGGCCAGGGCAGCGTGGGGGGGGGCGGGGGACTGTGCAGCCACGTTGCGCCACGCAGGCCCCCCCCAGATTCCCTGTCGGGATCGGCCGGCACGTCTGCTGGCCGTGATGGGGCGATTCCAGCAGGGAATCAAAAGGGTGATTCCGTCATGGGGCCAAAGCCGCCCCGTCACGTCTGAAATCACCCTTCTACTTATCCCCACCAATTCATCTCCTATCTAAACAAAATTTCATTTTTTCCCTAACCCTCCTCAGACGGAAGTCCCCCTAAGAATTTTTTTCGGGTTGGAGCTCTGTTATAAACGTGATGTTGTTTATGATTTTTATCAAAATTGTATCTTTTGTATCTTTGTGATTTATAGCCAGCGCCGAATAAATTGAATTGAATTGACAATTTCCCCCCTTCTATTTCCAACCTCCCTTTGGAAAGAGACCTTGGTGAGTGATCTTGAAAGAATGGACATTTACAACCTTTATACATTCTTCTTTTGGAGGAAAAAAAATGAACTTGTGGCCAAAGTACAGGACTGTGCATCAGGAAACCTGGATTTTAATATGAGTTGTGATAAAAGAGGAATAGGCAACAAAGGGACAACCTCATCCAGCATATTCACTTCCATAGGTAAAGAAGCTATGAGAGGATCTGAGTCCGTTGCCAAATTAAGCAGCCTGGTGTTAATTGGTCTAACACTCCTGGGCCCTGACCAGCTCCTGGATGCTCTTTTCCTACCTGGGTGCACTCTGGGAAAGGGAAACAAACCCCGGCAGCCGATTTCATTTGATAACAATGGTTGCTTACAAGGGTTGACCAAAACCTCTCCCAGTTGCACTCCAATGAAAAAATATATCACTCCAGGATAAAAATTGAGCTACCATCCTAGCTGAGCGAAAATAAACAAGTATCCGCTGTACATAAGGTGGAGCCCGTAGAACCTGATGAAGAGGATATTTGTCTCATTGGTACTGGCTGTTTCGTTATAGCGGATAAATGGTGCTGAATGTTCAGTTTGGTTCTCCACCGAGGAAAAGCCCCATTGGGTAAAGGGGAGATCTTAAATGAAAGGGCTTTAGCATCCAGCCTTACTTGCCCACCAGCTGTAAAACTGCCATGCCCAGGCTGTGTCACAGCTCTATTAAAGGTTCTACGGGGAATTCCCTGAGAACTGAGGTTAGGGGTAATATTTTCACCTGCAGACTGGTGCAAGGGAGTTGGCTTTTCAGGTAACACATTCATAGGGGCCTTGATGGGTCTCTGAGCTTCCTAGTTCTATAATCAGAGACTAACTCAGTAACTGACCCCAACTGGGTTTTCTGTGATTGCAGCAATGTTGTTATATTGGCTAATTGTGCTATCAGCTTCTTAATCAGATCCCCTATAAGAAAGCATTAAGTCCGTAGAAGTTCCAGGGACACCGGATCTGAGGCATCAGGGAGCTGTGGACTATCTCTAGTCAAATGCTCTCCCCCACTAGGCATTAACGGATCGAGTAAGCCGAATGAATGGCTGCATTGATTACACTGGCTAATGTTCCCCTTCTTAAACAGGGGAAGATCATCTGAGGAGGGGGAGGATACTGGTGACAACACAGATGTTCCATCCCCTCCTATTAACCCCTCCTTCTTGAGGGCTACAAAGGTGTCTAGTTTTAATTATTTTGTCTGAGAGAGATCTGCAGAAGACGCTGCTCCCTGTCACCTCCGTTTCCTAGTCATACTAACAAACCAACTTCCACTATTGGCTTAGAAGTTCTAGTAGTATAAATGATTGTTACAATTGATACACACAATCGCAATAATGATCACTTAGCATCCCCCCCCCCCCAAATTGTAAGTCCTACTCTTTGTCCAATTGCAATGAGGGACAGAAATTCCTATAAATATACAAGGTCCTGCCCCTTCTCGGGGTTTGCCGCTGGGATGCTTGGCCCCTGAAGAAATACAGGATCCCGACTCTTCACGAGGTTTACTTGCTGCAAACATAACCCCTATGTGGGGGCTGCAACTATCAAGTCCAAGTTACAGATTACCACAGCCCCACTGCCAAGTACAGCTCCTCGATTCTTTAGGGTAGGGCTCCAAAGAGGAGACACAGTTTTCAGAACCTTTAAATCATGAGGCAAGTATGGAGCCTGGGATCAATCCATCTGTTTGTCCCCTTCCTGAGATAGATTTAGTATCTATCCCAGTCCTTCAGAATTTAACTACTTCCACAGCAGCCAATAGGTCAGATAGTGCGTGACCTCAGCTGTGTTATGCTCCGGATCTCCTGACTATTTGTTCTTGGAATATTGTCGGCTGGCACCCCCATAGGGGAAATCCAGATTTTTTTTTCTTATATTGGGAAGTTTCATGTTAATCTCATTCAGGAAACCTGGGCTAAAGACCCCTTAGAGCTGGAGCATTTTAAATCCTTTTCTCTCCCTGCAATATCACAGAGTCTTAGAGGCTGTCCTAGTGGTGGGGTGTCTTATTTCTGATAGCCTATATATTACTGTAAAGAAAGAAGTCAATTTCCCCCCCGTGCACTCGGGGTAGTTTTTAAGTGTGGTACCTATACTATCATTTTGTTAACAGTATATGTGCCTCCTTTTAATGCTGGCTCTTATAATGCTAAGATATGATCAATACTAGAAACTATTATTACTGATTTGTTGATTAATTACCCTCAGGCTTTTTTTATTATGATGGGGGACTTTAATGCCAGGCTGGGTATGGATGATGTTTCCCTTGCAATATACTGTGATTTCTCTGTTTAGTCTTTTCCCAACAAACTAAACCCTAGGGCTTCAAAGGATAAGAAAATTAATTCATCTGGAATAAGATTTGGGAATTTGATTACTGGACTGAACCTACATATTATTAATGGCTCTGGATTTGGGGATGCAGTGGGGGAATTCACCTTTGTAGGATCACAGGGTTCAAGTGTTGTGGACTATGCGGCAGTTTCCACGAATGTCTTAGACTTTATTAGCGATTTTAGTGTCTAGAGAGTGGCCATTTGCCACTGGCCTTGTCTCTTGCGCTGTCTAGGAGGGTTGTGATTCCCCCCATAGTCTCTAACTCCAGCTTGGCCTATTTGGACTGTCATTGCCCCATCAAGTGGACCTCCTGGCTTCCTTTTTTTAGCTCCACACAAGCAGGAATGGGGGTGTCTGATCATCCTGTAATCTCAAGAGTGGATTCTGTAAATCTTCCTGCTTGGCCTCCAGTGGAGGAACAGGAAATAGCCACGCTTGTTGCTTCCTTCAGAAACAACAAAGCTCCGGGACTGGATTTAGTACAAATAGAATTTATCAAAGCTAATATGGATTGGTAGGTTCCAGTATTAACAGCAGAATTCTCTGCAATAAATAACTCAGGAGTCATCCCCATGGGATGGGGGAAAGCTGTAATCATCCCTATATATAAAAAAGGACCCGGTGCTAACCCATCAAATTACAGGTTAATCAGTTTACTTAGCATAGTTAGCAAGATCTACGCTAAGTATCTTTTATCCAGATTGTCTTTTTGGATTGATCACAGTAAAATATTATGCCCAGAACAAGCTGGCTTTCAGAGGAGTCGATCCACCATGGAACAATGCCTAATCTTATTTCATTTGATTGAGAAATATAGAGTAGCTAACAGGAAACTGTTTGTGACCTTTTTGGATCTTAGAGTGGCTTTTGATTCTGTGGATAGGAAACTTCTTTGGGATAAATTAAAGAAGACTACAATTGATAAAAGACTACTTCTCCTCATCCAGAATCTCTATGCGCACTCTACTCTAGCAGTCAAATTAGACAACCAGGGCATATTACTAATAGCATAGCTGTGGCCTGTGGTGTTAGACAGGGTTGCGTCTTAGCTCCTTTGCTATTCAACTTGTTTATTAACAACGTAATCCCTATACTTGCTCAGTCAAGATTTCCCCCTCCAAAAATAGCCTCTAGAGTGGTTGGGGGTCTTTTGTATGCAGACGATCTGGCAGTGGTGTCACAAACCTAAATTGGCTTAGTCAGGCAGCTAGAGGCTTTTGCCAGTTACTGTGTTATAAACTTTCCATAAATTACGACAAATCCAAAATCTTAGTATTTTTCAACAGCCATAAGATTTATAAATGGCCCATTGATGGTCAGTATCTTCACCATGTCCCCACGTGCCCCACCAGTCTCTCCCCATCCACCCCTCCCCCCATTCCCCAGTCTCTCCACCCCCACCCTCCCACGCCCCACAATTTACTCACCGGTGACCGCCGGCTCCTCAGGCAGCGCTGCAGGATCGGCATGCTGCAGGATCGGGACTTGGACCTGGGAGCTTCAGGGAGGAAGAAGGCAGGGAGGGAGGGAGGGAGAGCTGCATGGCAGCTCCCAGCTCCCCCTCCCCCCGCACAGCCACAGTAGTCTGACCCGGGCACCTAGCATGTGGCGCCCAGGTAGGACTTTTAGCCCTGTGCTACTCCCTGCAATGAAATAGTGCCCCTTGCGGCATGATTTCATTGCTGGGTTCCCTTTATGCGGTATGGATGGCGCTTCTAGCCACCCATTCCACATAAAGGGAGAACACCTGTCTTTCATCCCCGAAGGCTTCCTTAGGTGTCCTAAGGAAGCCTTGGGGGGCGGGGGGGGGGCGTAATTCTCACCGGTTGACTTTGACTTAGTTTAAGAGACAGGTAATACCAGACAAACTTAAAAGGGACAAACGCAACACAGCAAATGCAAGCAGCAAGTCTGTCTGCTAACACGGAAGCGAGAAGGATGACACACACCAATGACCACAGTCGCAAAAAGGAACATAGGATCACACATGATCAGAGAGAGAACAAACATGCACTGAAATTTATAGAAACTCGTCTGTTACATGTACTGTTAATTCATAAACCGTTGTTTAACAAGGAGGTCATGCTGAGAAATGTTAAATCACAAGACAGGGCTGAGATTAACCACAAGACTAATAGTTAAATCCCAGGATTTCAAAACCTCAATTTTATCTCAAGCATCACATTGCCAACATTTTGAAAACATGATCACAAGACTAACAGTTAAATCTTAGGATTTCAAAGCCTCAATTTTATCACAAGCATCACATTTTCAACATTTTGAAAACATAATCACAAGACTAACAGTTAAATCTCAGGATTTCAAAACCTCAGTTTTATCACAAGCATCACATTGCCAACATTTTGAGAACACCTAAAATCACAAATCACAGGGGGCACCAAGTTTGGGAGGGGGGAGGCTGGGAGCACCGGGATTTGCGGGGGGAAAACAGGCTGGGGGCACTAGGTATTGGGGGAGGGGCCGGCTAGGGGCTGGGAATCCTACCTGCTGGAGCCTGCCTGGATGGACTGGGCTGCTGCTGCGTGCTGTTCCTCCTCGGCTCCGGCGCTCCTCACCGAGCCATGGCGGTTCCGACTCTGAGTCCCGACACTGCCCCACCCAGCCTACACCCCCCCTCCCCAGGGCAGGGGGGCAGGAAAGGGGCAGAGGGATCCTGGGGTGGGGGGCAGCGATAGGGACCCTAGGGGAGGAAGGAAGAGGACTCCTGTCCTGAGGGGGAATATGGGGGACCCTAGGGGGGCAGGAATGGGGGAATAATCAGAGGGGCAAGGATCGGGACCCCAAAGGGGCGGGGAAGAAGGGGGGGAGCTCCTGGGAGGGCCGGGCTCTGGGCGGGGCCAGCGTTTCCTTGTCCTCTCCTTTCGCCGCTCCCGCTGCTGATGGGAGGCCATGCGGAGGAGGCGATGTCCCAGCCCAACTCCCCCAGCGACTGCTGTAGCAGCGTCCGGCCCATGCTCTGAAATCCCAGTCTGGGATTGGGGAGCCTGGGCCGGGCGCTGCTGCAGTAGCAGCCGGGGGGGAGGGGGTTTGGGCTGGGGCATTGCCTCCTCTGCCAGATGGGTGAGCGGGGTCAGGTTGGAGGGGGACCCCCGAGGTAGGGGGAGGTTGCAGAACAGGGACTGCGAGGCCCCAGCCTACGCCCCGCAAATGCGCCCCCTTGCGCCATGGTAGCCACTCCATGGCTATGCTAAAGCAAATGTCACCCAAGACTGAACCCGCGGTGGTGGTGCGGTGCCCCCTAGCCGCAGGGCCATGTGCCTGGGTGCCCGTGGCACATGCCTCGGGCCGACACTGGAAAGAACAGGAGACATCGAAAGACAGGAGGATCTTGCTAAAGTGGAAAATACCCGCATATGTGTAGTTACAAATTGTGGGTGCAAGAGTCTGGTAAAATGGTGAATTGTCTGTCATCAGCTGCCACCTTTAGGGATAAGTACCTCTTTTCCTGTGTTCGTCTAAATGCCTTGCCATCAAAGGTACTGGAGGGATGCTTTTGTGGAGTTCCCTATGAAAACCGTCTCTGTCCATTTGACATGGTACATACTGAATCCTCGCAACATAGTCTGTTCCAATGCCATCTGTATGACAATCTGCATGAGGAACTTCTTGTCTTTATCTTTGAGCAATTTCCAGGACAAACAGATCTCTGCTTGCTGGAGACTGTCCTTAGAGACACTTAGCCAGTAATAACGCAAGCAGTGATGAAATTTTTGATGTTAGCTTTCAATAGGAGATCACTTTTTCTGCAATCTAAATTACCTATGGACTCTTGAGTATAAGGATATTGGTATTCCAGGTTTGCTGGATGTCTCCCTAAGAGATTGGGTTGTAATCCTGTTCTTAGGGGATGGTTATAGCTAACTGGGATATAATTAGATTTTAAGTATTATGTAAGCTCTTGATTTTATTGAGTTAAGTTGTTGATCGGACATTATTATGTTAATGTTTATATTCATGTTTATGTTATGGTTACTTTATTTGCCATATACTTGGTTTTGTATGGATGTACTTATTTATATGTTTGTTGGCAATGACTTAAGGCCACGCAAAAAATAAACTTATTAATTATTTATTAATTTATTAATTATTATTATTATTGAGCTTGCCACAGCTTTCCTTAGATAAGTTTACATTGCTCTATGATCTGAACTGTGAAATGGAAATAATACTTCTCTAGCTCACAGAACTGTTACATTAATACGAAGAGCGACATTTTTAAAGAAAATTGGAAGATAAAACAGAACTGCAAAATATTTATATTATTATTTTATATTTTTGTATTTTCTGTGGAAGACTCACCACTCCATCATCTCCAAAACAATACAGCTACTGCTCACCACTTCTGATTTTAGTAACAGTTAGAATTTATCTTGCTAAAATTATATTGCTATAATTATCCCTAACTTTTTAATTCCTTACCAATACAATATATTTGTCTTGCTCTAGTTCTCAAGGACATATACATGAGCTGCTGAGTGGAAAATATTTTCTTTAGTTATTCAAACATTAGATCATTTTTTTCAATAAGTTGTCAAATGGAGAAAGGTTTCCCAGGGTCTGGTGAGGTTGCAGTTCATCTGCATACTCTCCCAGCTGCCTTGGCTGTCATCGCCTGAGGACGTGGCGACCTGCCTGGGATTGGCCTCTATGCCTCCCAAGCACCGTTGACCAGCAAGCCAGGGTCTGATGAGGTTGCAGTCATCTGCATACTTTCCCAGGTGCCTCAGCTGTCATTGCCTGAGGACGCCACAACCTTCCTGAGGTTGGCCTCTCTGCCTCCCCAGCGCCATCGACCAGTGAGTCAGGGTCTGGTGAGGTTGCAGGTCATCTGCATACTCACCCACCTGCCTTGGCTGTCATTGCCTGAGGATGCCACGACCTTCCTGGGGTTGGCTTCTCTGTCTCCCCAGCGCTGTCAACCAGCGAGCCAGGGTCTGGTGAGGTTGCAGTCATCTGCATACTCTCTCAGCTGTCATCGCCTGAGGATGCCGCGACCTTCCTGAGGTTGGCCTCTCTGCCTCCCCAGTACCATCGGCCAGCGAGCCAAAAGGTGCGTGCTGTAAGAAGAATATTTCACACTCCTGCAAGATCCAGCCACAACTGCAAGATCCTCCCCCCCTCTGTAACCAAACCACCAAGATGCCTGTCCTTATCTCTCACCCCCTCTCTCCCCTCTTCTCCCCTCTCCTTCTTCCCTCTCATCTGCTCTTCCCTCTACTTCTCTTTCCTCTGCTCCTGCCTCCCACTAAGCCTGTCATCTCTCTCCAACGTCCCCCCACCGCCTCC
>QEPC01007485.1:338870-358229 GCA_003113815.1 Sphenodon punctatus
CCCCCCCCCCCCCCCCCCCCGCTCCTCCTTTCTCTCTGAACTCGAGTCCTGGCTCACCTTAGTCCTCTCTGATGACATCCCCACACTCATCCTTGGTGACTTCCATATTCATGTTGATGCACCATCTCAGCCTTGCATCTCTCGCTTCCTCTCCTTAGCCTCCTCCTTTAATCTCCACCTCTGGACTAGCTCCCCCACCCACACTGATGCTCACTCTCTTGATCTCGTGTTCTCTAGGAACTGTTCTGTCTCCGATCTCTCCTTCGAGCCCCATCCCATATCTGAACATTTCCTTGCCTCCTTCAACCTCTCCCACTGCTCCCCCTCCTCTTCCGCATCTCCCCATCCCTTCCATGATCTGCAGGCCATTGTGCCCCAGGACTTTGCCTCCTCCCTCTCTCCTCTTCTCCCCTCAGTCTTCTCCTCCTCCTCTTCTGCCATCTCCAACTTCAACTCCTCTCTCGCCTCCACCCTTGCCTCCCTTGCTCCCCTCTCCTCCCACCCAGCTCGCTCCTGTAACCCTTCCCCTTGGCTCATCCCCACCATTCGCCATCACCGCTCCTGCACCTGGGGTGCTGAACATCTCTGGTGCAAATCCCACTACCACGCTGACTTTCTCCACTTCAAATTCTCCCTCTCATTGCTCAGCTCTGCTATCTCCCTTGGTAGACAGCAGTACTATGCCTCCCATGTTGAGTCCTGCTCCTGGGACCCTCGCCATCTCTTTTCCCCTTTGACTCCCTTCTCAACCCCCCCTATCCTCCTCCTCCCTCTTCTCTCTCTGCTCAGGATCTTGGTCTCTTTTTCACCTCTAAGATTGACAAGATCTGCCTGGAAATCACTTGCAAGTCCTCTCCCCCTACTACTTCCCCTCTCCCTCCTCCCCCCACCTCTCTCCTACTGTCACCCCTCCCCTCCTGCACATCATCAACTTCTCCCTCTCTACTGGCTCCTTTCCCTCTGCCTTTAAACACGCCACTGTCTCCCCCATCCTCAAAAAGTCCACTCTGGATCCCTCTGAACCGTCTAATTCTGTCCTGTCTCACTCCTCCCTTTTGCTTCCAAGCTCCTTGAACAGGTTGTCTACTCCCATAGCCTTAACCTCCTCTCCGCCAACTCCTCCCTTGACACCCCCCCCCAAATCTGGCTTCTGACCCCTTCACTGAAAACGCTCTCGCTAAGATCACCAATGATCTTCTTGTGGCTAAATCCAACTGCCTTTACTCTATTCTTGTCCTCCTTAATCTCTCTGCTGCCTTTGACACTGTTGACCACTCATTCCTGCTTGAATCGCTTCACTCCCTTGGATTCCGGGATTCTGTCCTCGACTGGTTCTCCTCCTACCTTTCTGACTGCTCCTTCAGTGTCTCGCTTCCTAACTCCTCTCCCTCCTCCTCCCTACCCCTCTCAGCTGGGGTTCCCCAAGCCTCTGTCCTTGGCCCTCTCCTCTTCTGTATCTCTACACCCTATCCCTAGGCAACCTCATTGCCTCCCACAGTTTCCAATACCACCTATACACTGACGACACTCAACTCTATCTCTCCACTCCTTCCCTCTCCCCCTCTTTTCAAGCTCGTCTCACCAACTGTCTCTCTGATATTTCCGCCTGGATGTCTCAATGCCAACTCAAACCTAACATGGCGAAAACTGAACTCCTGAACTTCCCTCCCAATCCTTCCTCTCCCTCTTCCCTGTCAATTGCCATTGATGGGGTCTCCATCCTCCCTATCCCCCAAGCCCATAGCTTGGGCTTCATCTTCGACACGCACCTTACCTTCAAACCCTACATTGACTCCATTGCCAAATCTTACCGTTTCTCCCTCCACAACATTGTTAAGATCTGCCCTTTTTGGTCTGTCTCCTCTGCCCAAACTCTTATTCATGCCCTAGTCATCTCACACCTCAACTATTGTAACCTCCTCCTTGCTGGCCTTCCCCGCGCTCACCTTTCTTCCCTCATCTCTGTTCAAAACTCTGCTGACAGCATCATCCACCTAGCCTGTCGCTTTGACCATGTGCAGCCTCTCCTCTTCTCTCTCCACTGGTTCCCTCTTCCTGAGCATATTCTGTACAAGCTCCTTGTCTTCACTTACAAAGCCCTTCACAACCTCGCTCCCCCCTATGTCTCTGCCCTGATCTCCCTCTGAACCCCTGTTCAAGCACCCCGCTCCTTCTCTATCCACTCCCTCACCCTCCCACGCCTCTCCTGCTCCCACAACCGCCTTCATCCCTTCTCCCTTGCTGCCCCGCATGCCTGGTACTCCTTCCCTGCCCTTGTCTGCCTTGCCCCCACCCTCCACACCTTCAAGTTCCTCCTCAAAACCCACCTCTTCCGCTCCACCCTTCCTAACTCCTGCTAATCATCCCCACCCAGGATTATCCCCCACCAGTTATCTGCAAACTCCCAATTTACTGTAACCAAGCCAAGAACGTGTATCTGAGTTCTCGCATCCTCATGAATGTCACATCCCCTGTCTCTCCCTCTGTTCCCCCTTCCCTGTCTCCCCTCCCCCTGTCTTTAGATTGTAAGCTCTCAGGCAGGGAACATGTTTATCTGTTTTTTTGTAAAGCTCCAGGTACATTGCTTGCGCTATATAAATGCTTATAATAATAATTAATAATAATAAGTATAGCAGCTGTTTTGAAAACTGTTAAGAAATTGCCTATCTGTTTAAGTGTGTTATAAATGTTTATACATTTTAATATGTAACCACTTTCTACCACCTTTTTATCAGCTGTAGCCTCTTGTTGGGGAATCCGTTCTTTAAAAGTGATGGCTTTCTTCCATCATTTAGCAGCCCAGCTGGTATTCTTCCTTATATTAGTGAACCTTCGGTATCCTGATGAAATTGCTCAAAAGTATTGTCATGGAGTTTGTGCTTATGTACAATTAGAAATGTTGCATCTGTGACATTTGATTTGTAGAAATATACTGCTGCAGGTTGCAATGTGTGACTGCTTAAGTCAGCGAGTGGTGCTGGGAAAAGAAACATCTAGACTAAGGGATCTCGCTTGTGGTGTACTGCAAGGTTTGATTCTGGCTCCATTGTTATTTAACATCTATATGCAACCCTTGGGTGAGGTAGTGAGATGGTTTGGTGTGCGTTGCTACCAGTATGCTGATGACACCCAGCGTTACCTCTTTTCAATGAACACAGGTCCTGCAGTCTCGGTGTTTTCCCAGTGCTTGTTAGTGGTGAGTGCCTGGATGAGGCTGAGCAGACTGAAGCTGAACCCCAATAAGATGGAGGTGATGTTGGTGGGTAGGGCAGCTGAGATGATGGCCCCCCTGGTGGAGGGAATCCACCCCTGCCTCCGTCTGGATTGTCAGGTGGAGGTGGTGACAAAGGGAGCCTTTCAAAAATTACATCTTGTGCTTAGGATCCAGCCATATATTTCAAGCTCTGACCTGGCCACCCTCATCTATGCATTCATCACCTCAAGGCTAGGTTACTACAACACGCTCTATGTGGGGCTGCTCTTGGGGATGATTTGGAAGCTGCAGCTGGTGGAGAACATGGCGGCCCATCTCCTGATGGGGATGGGCCGTAGGGAGCACATTACACCAGTGCTCCAGTCTCTGCACTGGCTGCCTATAGCATTCTGGGTTGATTCAATGTGCTGGTTTTGACCTTTAAAGCCCTACACAGTCTGGGCCCCTCCTACCTAAGAGACTGCCTCATCTTCGGGGTCCTGGAGTGACTGCTGCGATCTGCTGGGGGCACCTTCTTAGGGGTCCCCTGGGTGAACTGGGGGGCCACGATGGAGAGGGCATTCTCGGTGGTCACACCACGGCTGTGGAAATCCCTTCCAGAGGACACTTGCCTAGTTCCCAGCCTGTTGGCCTTCCATTGGGCCTGTAAGACCTGGCTGTTTGTCCAGGCCTTTGGGGGAGTGGGGGAGTAAGGATGGGGGGTTTGTTTGCCAGTGGTTTTTTTACCTCTTTTATTGCTCATTTTTATAATGTTTTGTAACTTCTGCTGTATATTGTGTATTTTAAATTGTTTTGTGAGCTGCCCCAAGCTGCCGTAAGACTGGAGGGAGCGGGATATAAATCGTTAAATAAATAAATACATTTCATGCCTGCTCTAAGTCAAAGTGGGAATGAGAGTATTCCAAATTAAGTGGTTTGAAGATTGTGGCCAATTTCTTCATAAAAGTAAGAATTTGGGACCAAAAAGAAGTGTAGACATGCATTTTCAAAAGCTGCAAAAGGGTAAAGATCAATAAAGATTCCAAGAGGATTAGAAAATAGACAAACTACAATTAAAGTCTACAACCAATTGAAGAAAAACTGGGAAAAGCCTATGCTTCCTTTGTATATCCAACATCTTGATCAGAGTTCAAATGTAGGATTTGAACATCTTAGGTCTCATCTTTTAAAACTAAGAGCAAAAGTCAGTTTGACACCTTGGGAACAAAAAAGTGTATTTATGTCTAACTGTACATCAGAATGTTCAGAGAAGTGCTACAGACAGAAGTTGCCAGCTAGAAAAACGTTATGTTATCGAAGAGCACTTCTTTTTTTTCTTTAATTTTTTTTACTGGCAGCAATATTTGTTTACATACTACTTTTGTAACATACAAAGCAATTGAAGAAAAGGTTACTGGAAACAACTGTAACAATGAACAGTCGTGCATAATTAATGTTAGTTTTTTGTGATCCTACATTTCTGCATTGGACTCAGACTTTCTGCTATCCTGTGATTGCCAAAACATTGGGCACTCAAGCCATGGCTTTTAGGGGAGTGCAGCATGGATGAGCTGGGAATGGAAGCAAAGAACTTGGCAAACTCCCCACCAGGAGTACTTGGAGTGCTGCTTTGAGCTCTGCCTGCAGTCTACATTTCAGGTGCTGCTGCAGCATCACTAGACTACAACACTCTTGTTAGCACTACCTGCCTAGTTGTCCCACCCCAGAGTTTTTATGGTCAAGATTTTTTTAAAATAGATTTTACGGAAAATTAAACAGTTTTTACCAAGTGACCAGAAATGTTCTGACAGTTGGCATTCCTGATTATGGGCTATTTATACTCTAATTTTATCAAATGTGCCTATCAAACCACTTGATCTAAAGCACCACGATAACAAAACACAAAACCTCTCCCACATGTTGACAAATGTGCACTACAGGAAGATTTATATGTTGAGTTAAGTACTCATATTTTATACACCCCTTACTTTTAGTTCACTTGCTCTTAAAATGTACATATCCAGCTGTGCCATTGAATATTATCTGGTGCTTTAGTCAGCTTTCCAATACTGCCAAAAATAATAGTGAAACAATAGACTCAATAATCTTCCAAAGTCATATATGCACAAGTCAGGTACGGTATTAATCAGGAGGACTGTAGTAGGGGTAAATATCACTGTGAGGCAGGGTGGTCCAGACGTACTGCTACTGATGTGCTGAGTGATTTTGAGTATTCCTCTGCATCTCTGTTTCCATCTTGTTTACTTGGACATCCATCTTACAACTGTTATGTGCATACAGTCCCAAAGACTGTAAGCTCTTCAAGACAGCAACATTCTTTTATTATGGGTACAATCTTCTGGGAAGGTAGAGTATACATAAACATTTAGTGCAGACACAAACTCTGTTCGCTTCAGTAACCTGCTAGAACATATTTTATTTTATTTATTTAATTAAAATGTATATCCCACCCCTCCTGCCCACAGGGCAGCCCGGGGTGGCAAACAACACTCAGTAAAAACAATTTTTTTAAAAATTTAAAAATACAATACAATGTGGGGAAACCCCCCCACCGCCACCCCTCGCCAAAAGCCTGACGGAACAGCCAGGTCTTATATACACACTGAAACAGCAGGAGAGTGGGAGTCAACCGAGTCTCCTCTGGGAGTGAATTCCACAGCACGGGCGGCCACCGAAAAAGATCTAACATCGGTGGCCACCCGCTTCGCCTGGGGAACCTCCAAAAAGGCTCCCACGGACGATCTCAAGGGTCGCACGGGCACATGGGGAGTGAGGCAGTCCTGCAGATAAGCAGGGCCCAGGCCGTGAAGGACTTTAAAGGTTAAAACCAGCACCTTGAACCTAGCCTGGTGCTTTATAGGCAGCCAGTGCAGAGCCCGGAGCACTGGTGTCATGTGCTCCCTGTGACCCACCCCTGTAAAGAGACTGGCCATGGCATTCTGCCTCAAGGTAATGAAGGCATGGATGACATGGATGATAGTATGCTATCCTGCCGGAGGATTGCACTGTATGTATTTGAACAATGGAGCTCATATTCAGCTGTTGACAGCCATTGTCGATGCACGCCCCCACCATTGAGATGCAGACACAAGGTATGGATTATAAAACAGGCCGCACTCTTTATTAATCAAATCTCAGGACGGTGGGTAAATTGCATCAGGCAATCTGGGTCCAGTATGCTAGCTAATCATAAACTGTTAACTTAAGCAAAACCCTGGATGTGCCTTCCAGTGACATTGCCTTTTAACCAACAAAACTTCACCCCTTCGACAGGTCACTGGCCATGGCCGAAGGGGGCAAGCCCGTTCTGGGCCAGAGTAAGGAGTTTTCATGTCCGCAAGGTGTAGGACTGTGCCTGTCCTTCTACACCCTGCTAAGACACCCCTCCCAGGGACATGATACCAGTGCATGCTGTGCCCGGAATTGCCTGGGTATCACTTCCCCATCTCTTAAGGAGATGACTCTAACTTTCCTATAACCTTACTAATTATCCTACTATCGCATACTGGACCCCTGCCACAAAGGGGGAGTCATAACCGACTGCCCCGACACCCACCGACCATTCTAAACCAGGGACTGCAAATGTCCCACCAAAACTAACAAATATTGCTCATTTCCTATAGGGGATAAATGCACCCCATCTCCTCGATACATTTCCGGCCTCGAATAAACTATCGCTGAATTCTGGATGGTAGTGCCATTCAACCCTTTTATCCATTTCACTATCTCCCTATTTATATTCTTCCTTGCCCTGCCTTCTCTGCCAGGGTTCTGTGCTCTTCCCCATTTTAACCTGTGGATTAAACAGGTCCAAACTAAGTGAACTTGGGGAAACCATTGTCTAACTATTAACAGATCGTTCTTAATACTTATAATCAAATTAACTCCCTTACGAGCAGGTATGTCATTTTCACCCAAATAAACCACTATTATGCTTGGTGCCGGCTCATCAACCATTTGTTGCAACGTAGGTAATAACTGGTGCCATTGCATCCCACTTTTTCCCATCCAAACGATCTGTGTCTTGCCTGACAGACCCAACTGAGGACCAACGGTTGTCTATGCAGCCGCACAACTCGCACAATGCACAAGGCTGTACCCAACGATCCACACCACACTTCTGGTTTCTGAAGGGGTACTGCACCCTAGTAAAATAAAGCATTTTTAATAGAATGATGGTCGGAGATAGTTTTTGTATGCCCGAGAACGCCATCTTCCCACAGCCTTAACCCTTTGCTCATCTAACCCTGCCGCTGTCGTGGCTGCGCCAATCTGAAATGAATGTGATCCATAATCCCCAGGTGAGAGACCTATGTGCCCCAATGCCCTGCGCAGCATGGCTGAAAATTGATGACTCGTTAATAGGGTGCCATCCTTATGGAGAAACAGCCTTCCTGGCAGAGCCAGTCGTATACCTAAATATTTTCCCAACTGCACCACAGGGCAGATACTATCCACCCCACATCTGTATAACTGCACCAATTGTCCCCTTCTTCTTTGATCTGTCTTTGACACACACGGTCGTATCTGTAAAGAGATGCTGGTCAACACGAGATCCTCAAACCCTACTGCACAGCGGTGTTATCTCTGGCTGATAGGGCGACCATCTCGCTGACCCTGAATGCTCCAAAAAAGGTTAGTATGTACGCTGCATGAAAAGTTGTGCTTCAAAGCTGTCCCTACAAACCACTGGAAGTACCCCAACCATCTGCTGTAATATACGGGAAGTAATGGGAGCCCTAACTGCCCTTGGGCAAGTTGGCGTCCTTGCCCAGCTCTCCAGCATGTGTTTTATGTAAAATCCCTTGTCCAAGGAAGGAAAACCCATTAACTTATTGGCAAATGACAGGGCTGCTATCTTTCCTGCTATTGTACCAGCCGCTAGCCCGCTGCACCTCAATCTTATTGCAAATTGAAGCACCTCTACTTCATGTATGGGAAATCCTAGTCCCCACCCCCAAGCTGCTCTGAAGTTCTGAAACTCACGTATTTCCCTCCTGTAGGCAGCCTGTGTCCTTGGAGCAAGGGATCCCTGCACGATGTTCTGCAATTCTAACACCCAAGGCTCCACACCCCAGGTGGCAAAGGGTCTGGTGTTTCCCTGGCCTCCGGTGCCAATTCTCAAAAACGGTCCATCTGGAACCAAGAAAGGGCATCGGCTATACTGTTGTCAACACCAGGAACATGCTGCACCGTAAATAAAGTATTATTTTTCAGACATGCTCCCACCAATACTCTGACCAGAGTCATTACTCTTGGGGACCAAGAGGACAGGGAATTCACTACATGCACTACTGCCAAATTGTCACACCAAAATTTCACTACATGGTTAGTAAAGTGCTGGGACCATAGCAAAACCCCTGTTGTTATTATTATTGGGAATAGTTCCAGGAAGGTTAAATCCCTGGTGACTCCAGCCTGATGCCACTCTTCAGGCCAACGAGCTGTGCACCAACGACCACCAAAATAAACTCTGAAACCCACTCCCCCGGCAGAGTCTGATTGAACTTAGAGGTCAGACCTCAGTAATAATCGGTCCCTCCAAAAGCTGACACCATGAAACCCTTCCAGAAATTCGAGCCACATGCCTAAATCCTGCCACATTTCTTGTGTAACCCGTATATGATGGTGAGGTGATAACCCATCTTTCAACTTACCATATAGCCGGGACAAGAAGGCTCTCCCTGGTGCAACCACCCGGCAAGCAAAATTGAGACTCCCCACCAATGACTGTAAGGCCCTCATAGTTATCTTTAGTGACCCCAGAGTTTCTCTCAACTTCTGCCTGAGGGACACCAACTTGTCCTCCGGTAATCTCGATATCATAAGTTCCATATCTATCTCGATCTCCAGGTAAGTTAGCCTGGTTCCTGGCCCCTCGGTCTTTTTGGGGGTGAGTGGAATACTCCATTCCGTGGCTAAATTTTGAAACAAGAGGAGGGCAGCGGCGCAATCGCCAGAACGCGGCCGGTCAAGCACCGAAAAATCATCGAGATATTTTGTAACATCGCCTGACCGCATCGTTTGCTAAAAAGTCCATTCAACCAAGGAACGAAAGCGCTCAAATGCGGAACATGATATCGAGCATCCCATCGGCATGGCTCGGTCATAATAATAATGACCTTTCACCTTCAATGGTGAAACCCAGTAGGTGGAAACTGTTAGGGTGCACTGGTAGCAAGCGGAATGCAGATTTGACATCACACTTTGCCAGCAGCACACCCCGGCCCAGTGCTTTTGCCTTTGCTATGGCGACATCAAAAGACGCATATTTAATGGTTGTCAGTTCTTTCAGGATGTTTCCTTTTGGATGGGACAGATGGTGTATCAACCTAAATTCTCCGGCTGCCCTCTTTTGCACAACTCCCAATGGTGATACTATCAAGTTGTCCATTGGGGGTTGGTCAAATGGGCCAGTCACCCTGCCTGCCTCAAGTTCTTTTTCTATTTTTGCCCTCACAATCTCCTCTAGACCGAATACCAATTTCAAATTTCGTGGGACTCGACGAGGCTGAACTGGGTCCACTGGGATTACAAACCCTTCTTTAAAGCCTTGCACTACATAGTGTACCTCTGCTCGATCTGGGTAATTTAATAACGCCTGCTCCAAATGTTCAATTTTTACTGGTGTCGACCCCCTTTTTTGATCCAGCGCCAGGTGATGAGTTCTGATTACCCCTGTTGCCTCCATCACCTTGCCCATATCTTCCTTTTCCACCCCTTTGATGTAACTGGAAGAAGTTACAGTGTGGGTGACTTCTGGAACAGCCGGAGCAGCACACGTGCTGAAAGCGACATGACTGTCTGTTGCACCTCCCGGCTTTATTGTACTCCCAACAAGGGCCCGGGGCCCCTTGTCCTCCCCTTCGAGTGTCCCACCGAAATGGCTCATTAGCTGGTGCTACTCCACCCCGCACTAGAGTGTCCACTGTCGGTGCGGGGTGCACTGGTCGCGTCGATCATGCTCTTGAGCCACAAATCATGGGCATGAACATCCCAACGCAACCCGAGGTTGGTCACAGTGCAATGCCGGAAGGCCTCATCATAGCGCAATCAAGCCCCAGGCAGTCCAGTCCCATAAGCCCTTCACACGATGTCGGCGTACTTATGCAATTCTAACCCCCGCCCTGGGTAAGCCTGCATCATGACTCCCATAAAGACGGCGTACGCCGACGTCCAATTAGCCCTATTCCTATCCGCTTTGGGGCGTCTAAACTTTTCTTTATCTTTATTTTCTTCCTCTAGTGTAGTGTGCTTGACTATTGGGTAACTAAACTGTAAGGCAAATAAATCAATATACTCACCTTTCCATATCTTTTCTTCTGTGATTTGGTGCAGGTGTTCACCAAATGGGGCAGCTAAATCCAAACTAGCCCACCCGGGGGTGAGGGTAGGCGCTCTCCCCTCTGTGCTGATGCAACCGCACCAGCAGCAGGGAGGGCTCCTCCCTGCCTGATTAGGGATTCATGCCCAGGTGCCCCTACGGGTGCCTTTGCTATTGCCCCGGGTTTTTGCGTAGCTACCCCGATCCCTGTATTGGATAGGGTGACTGATGTCACCATTACACATAATCCATTCATCCATGCTAATTAGGAATGTCCTTGTTCTACCCTTTGCAGTACCATAACTTGGGGGACCGTTGCACCCCCAGCCCCACTCACTAGGGGGTTCTCCCTGCCTCCTTGATGGCCGGTCGCGACCTGCCACCCAGACTCCATCACGTCCCTCGTCACTCCTTCCGATTGGCACCCTTCCCCCGCTATTTGGTCCCCTTGTCTTCCTCCGTGCTCCACATTACCTACTGTACCTTGTGCTGCCAGATTTTAAACAGCTCCAATGGTGGGGTGCTGTACCACATGCTCTCCTGCCCGTTCCCACCTTCATTTGAGCAGCTCACTCTCCAGCACCAAAATCCGCTGCCACATCTGTTCGTCTCTGCCTCAGTCTTCCTGCTCCCACTCCATGCGACGCCTACACTCTGGGGGTCCTTCAGTGCTGTAGGGGAACACAACCCCCCCAGAGCGCAGGCCCGACAACCCCTCGGTACGGGGGTCCATGGCATTTGATCTCCCACCGGGATATCCCCTTTGTTGGCCTCCATCCCTTTCCATTTCCTCAAGGGTCAATCCACCTATCTCACCCTCATTTATCTGTGCGGGATTACCTCTATCCCCATACAAGGCCCTTAGCAATTGGCCTCTTGGGGCCCACGCTCCAGACTGCTCAGCCTCGTTGCACAGTGGGCTCTGGTGCCCCGCTTGTCCCCTAGCCTCAACCATCTGGGCTCCAGCGGCTACCCCAGAGCCAGCAGTGGGAGGGCATCTCAATTGGGATTGATCTCTGGGGGTATCCCCTTCCCCAGTGCAGTATCAGGCCGGGGGGTTGATCTCCTGGCCTCCCCAGGTAGTGTTTCCTGCTTGCAGGCTTTGGGTGGGGGCCTCCATCCCCTGTGGCTCATTGTCTTCCCTTCTTCCCTGCAGCAGGGGGCCATCCTGCTCCCTGGTGTCCTCATCTGGGGCTACCAGCCCCTCGTGCGCCCCAAGGGGTCCATGATCAATCCCTCCTTGCTGTTGCCCAGTCCTGCCATCATGGCCTCACAGGCTGCTAGGCGGGCCAGCATCTCCTCCCGTGTAGGGATCCTCCCCAACAAAGCCCCTTTGGGGGCTGGTCCTCTCTCCCTGGGCCACTGTACAGGCTGAGGCCTACCTTCCCCCTGAGGGGGGGCCGCTGCAGGTTCCCTCAAGTGGCTTTTGGCCACCTGGCTCTCTTCTTTGCTCGACCCATCTTTTAAATTGCCTGCCCGGGCCCGCACCCTCAATTGGTCTCTGGAATCCATTCAGTCAGCAGCGAGGGATCCGCGCTGCTGACTGCTCAGCTCCTAGTCCCGAATGCTGTGTTTCCTCTACAGCACGGGAGGATGGGCCCTCCTACAAGGAGCCGCCTCCCAGCCCACGTGATGGCACTTTTCGTGCCGAAGTGCCAGACAAACAGCACGGGGGAGGGGAGCCTTCTAGCAGGCTTCCCGCCACGGCGGTTCTCCTCTGCGCTGGGGGGGGCGGCCGGGGCGCAACAAATTCCCCTTGCGCAGCCATTTCATCTGCGCGGGGACTTTTTACACACAATGGTCTCACTCATGCCCATGCAGTTCCGCTGCGTGAGCATGAATGGGCACCACTCAGGTGCATGCCATGGTCGGTGAGTGTGGGTGCATGGGTGCTCCTGCGACCCATGCATCCTCACTCACCCTCCATGCATCCCTACTCACAGAGCAACCGGCAAAAACTGAGGTTGTTCCGTGAGTAGGGATGCGTGGGGGATTGATGTGCGACCATGTGCACTGGCCGGCGCTTCTATAATACAAATGATAATCTCTGTATTGCCGAAACAGGAGTATTTTCCATGGCCTATTACTCCAAGTTATCCTATATACATTACTGGCTGAGGGTGTTGAGACAGCAGGAGGACAAGCTACCTGTTCACTGACAAGTATCAGTGGTTGAAATATCTGGTATATCTGCTTCAGACTATGGGTTTTTCCCTTATACAATTAAGCAGTTATTCCACGATGTTAATAAAATCTATGGTGCAGCAAAGGTTGAGGGATATTGCTATGCAAGAAGATCTGGCTAAGGTAAAGGAGTGGAAGGTCTCCCCCTGGCTTGGACAGGTGAAGGAGAGATTCTCCTTTGAAAAATATTTAGATGTTTTGCCCAATCAAAAACTCAGAAGGAATTTTACCCTTATGAAATTTCAATTAATTCGCACAGCGGTATTGGAGGGTAGGTATAATAAGGTCCAACATCGTTTGCGTTTATGCTTTTGTAGTTTAGGGGAATTGGAATCAGTGGAGCACTTTCTTCTATGATGTCCATATTATAAACAGTTGAGAGAGACCTGGCTTGCCGATTTGATTAGTAGGGCAGCTAGCCAGGAAGGGGATAAAATCTGTATGTTCCTTGCTAAGTTAACGGAAAAGTTCGACCTCGTAGCTGTCGCTACCTATATAGCATTAGCAGGAGAAAAAAGACAAAGGCTTAAAGAAAAATGGAGACAATTGCATAAAGCCTAGTCAATTTTGTATGGAGGCATGAAGGATTTTTCGGCTAAGTAGAGTAACAAAGAGGCGAGATAAGAGGCGTAATTCATGTGCCATGACAAGTAAAGAATTAGGGTCCTGGGTAAAATGGAAGCTTTTTGTGACTTCCTGGCAGTACGTAGGATGGTATATGCTTTTATATTGCCACATTGGAATTGTCTGGCAATTTTCAGGATAATTAAAGAAATTAAATTTTAGTTTAAAGGTCTAATTTTAAACTATGTAATTTTGTATCGTGTTGTATTTTTATGTTGTTATGTTTAAGTTTTATGTTCTATGTTTTATGTTTGTGGGCTATGGCGAAGGCCAATGCCCTTCAATTAATGAACAACAACAACAACTGTATCACTGGGTGTTTTTAGACAAGTACCTCCCCACCCACCTCCCATCCATTATACATGTTACAGGGCACCCATAGGGCACCACTGCAGTGGGTGGATGGTGGGTGGGGAGGTGCTTGTCTAAAAGCACCCTAAGTCTCACCTCTGACATGCAGCGTCCTTTCTATCATTTTGGGCAGATATCAGTGTATCCCACTGTGTCTGCTGAAATCCTTCCTTCCAACTTTGTCTCCTTATGTACTCAACACAATTTAATTTCACAGTATTCAGCTAGTATTCTGGAGAGTGAGCATTTCTGACTGGAAGTCAGGTATCAGGATAAGATAATTTAAGTTAAAAAGCAGCTTTGGATTGAAAAACAAAATGACAACATTTACAGTATTAGGGAGGGCAGTTCTGAGCTCACTAAATAAAATAACCCAGACTTTAAAGAGAGGTTTAATGGAAGTAGCCATTTTTATTGTCTTCACTCCTCTGAGCTTCTGGTTGGTTTTTATTTTGGTGATCCCAGGGGTGCAGTTGAAATTTTATGTCTGGTGCTTTCACCTTTCCATATCAGAGAGAGAGGCTTCTGATTAAGAAGTAATTAAATGGCTATGCATGTTCAGTTAACTGATTGCTTTTGAACAAAAGCAGTCAATTATCTTGCTGTGTGTGTTTTGTGTTAGTTTTGTACGTGTCAGGTGAAGGCTGACAGATCACGTTTCTGTTTTCTGCTGCTGAATTTAGATCTGGGCATCCAGGGGTAATAGATCTCTGAAGCACCTGACTGTAGCAGATCACCAACTAGTGCACAATTTCAGGAGCTAACAGATCTTACATTACTAAATATTCTTGGTATGAAGAGGATTGGCTTTCTGCTGTGGGTTAATAAATCAATAGATTTTAAAACTGAACCTGCTTACTAAATAAAGTGTCTTTCTCCCCTAACTAGATTTTTTTTACTGGAGATATTTACAACAGGAAACCTCTACCCACAAATACTCAAATTACAGTAACTACCATACATCACAGATTATGCACCAAAACCTTAACTTTGTCCATGCCAACCTTCCATCACCCCTTTAGCAACCTACCAACTCCCAGTACAACATTTCACCACACCAAATATTCACAGCTAATTCTGCTATTATTATTATTATTATTAACAAACATTTATATAGCGCCAGCAGTGTACCTGGCACTTTACAAAGTAATAAAATAGACACGGTCCCTGCCCCTAGGGCTTGCTGGTAGTTTGGTAAATAGGTATATTATATGGGGAATAGACTGAGGGCCTTTTTGCACGGACGCTTCCCCACTCACGCACGTGTGCGGGCAAGTGGGCAGTGGGGTGTCCATGGGATCACTGCGGCAGGTAGGTGGGGGTACGTGTACGCTCCTGTGCTCCGCCCACCTCCATTCATCTCCCACTCACTGAACAACAGGCGCCAATGGCAGATAATCCATGTGTAGAGGTGGGTGGGCAGCCGTAGGACGGGCTGCCCACACACCACACACCCTCTGCCACCTCCACCCATCCCCCACGGACCGCAAAGGCACTGCAGTCCATGTGAACATGGCCTGAGAAAGAGGAACGATTGTTGTCTGTGATGAACAATGGTTGTAATCAGGGGCACAGCTGGTGGGGAGCCAGCAGGTTTCCACCCACTCTGCCAAAGCCTCTCCCAGATCTCATCACCACTTGTGAAACTGCTCCTGCATGGAACTCCTGCGTCACCCAGCAGGCACTTTTCGCAACAGCTTTGTTGGGCAAGCTGAGCGTGTTTCCTTTGGAAGCAGCGCAGTACCATCAGCCCTGGTCAGGGTTGGGAGGGACTTATGAGAGGTGGACTTCCAGAGATAGAGTTTCTCTCCCACCTCCCCTTACAATTTACTTGTCTATGTCACTGACTGTAGCAATATTGAGGCAAGTGCCTTGTGGGTGGAGAAATAGAAGCTGTGTACTGCTAGGTGCCTCTGCTTGTAATTTCCTGGATTTTGTGGTTTTGATCTAACTATATGTGCAGGAACCCTAACTGCTTCACAACAAAGTTTTCTAAAATATTTATTTGGGAAGCATCATGCAAAAATGAATACAGCCAGTTCCCTGTGGTGCACTGCTTAGAAGGAACGGCTGAGATGAAGACAGTACAGATGATCTGAAATGCATTTCAGTTTGCAGAACACCGAAAAGCTAGTAAACCTCAGTGAATTAGCTATTGTTGTGTTACTGTCAAAGAAATGTTACAGAAGAAGTCTCTCTTGTTGCAATAACAATGTTTTGGAAATATGGTGCGCAAAACTACCTGGTGCACAGTGAAGAAGTGAGTAACTCCAGCTTGTGTTTTGCATCCGTTCACACACACACATACCCACAAATGGCCTTTTCAAATGGGCCCTCGGAGAAGCCATGGTGTGTTGGGGGAGGAATGGGTGGAGACAGCAGCGGGTGTGCAGTGTGTGGGCATACAGACCCCCCCCCCAGCCATGCTAGTTTAAAAACGGTCAGTGATTATCTTCTATCTGTCTCTCTTTCTCCTCCCTTAGGGCTTCTTTCTAGCCCTTTCCCAGCCAGGTCTGATTTCAGGACTGCCTGCCTTTCCTGGTAGTCCTAGATTGTAAGTCCCTTAGGTTAGGGACCTGTCTCTATTCTTAGTTGTACACCATAGCCTAGCAACTTTCCACTGATGTGTAATTATCCTTAAAGGGGCAGAATTTGGCCCCAAATTCAGAAACACTTGAAGATGGTTACTAGTTACTACTCTTGAATGTGAAGCCAAATATTTTTGACAACTGGGAGAAAATGGGAGTGGAAATCTTTGTATCTTAATATTTTTTTGCATGATACAATGAAGTGAGGTCTGTACTACATGTCTCTCTAATCCTCAAAGTGCTCTGCTTGCACAAACTCTATTACAGCAAGGGCGGTTTGCACCAGCACAGCACTTGGAGAATCTGAGCTATTTATACACTATGAGTTTCAGGTATTCTTCTCCCCCGCCTCCCTGGTCTCTAGAAAATAAGATACACAGTTTTTTAAAAAAAACCTGTTATTAGTCTTGACTTCACCTTCATTAATCTTATTTAGTTCTCATCAGGGACCATTCTGAGAGTGCCACTGATGGGTAGTGTTTACTTTTCCAGAGTTCACTATTCTCCTATTCAAATTACTAATTTCCAGTGCTACACCTCATTGGTTTAGTGCTTCCCAGGCCTCCAAAAAGGAGTTCAATTAGCAATGCTGGATAAATTTTGAAACTTGATTCATCTTCCTTGTCATCAAGATTTGTTACGTAAAATAGTTTTTAAAGTGCTGTGAGAACAGTTTCTCTTGTGTTCCTTAGTAAAAGATTTCTGGCAAATCTGAATTTACAAGAAAGCATTTCACTTATGTAGCTGTTTAAAGACTCTAAGGTCCAATCCTGCTCCTACTGAAGTTACCATTTTGACTTTAGTGCAAATAAAAGTATTTTTGGACAGTAAAAATTAATTATTTCACCCTGTATAAACCAAAATTATCTCTGAAATAAAGCAATGTAACTTGGATAGGAGGTAATGAAAAATACTTTATAATTTTTAATATTTTGGGGGGAAACCCAAGACAAAAAGGGAATTGGCTGCAAGAATAAACCAAGTAGCATTTTTTTCTGCTTGAATTTCAAGCAGATGTTACTCCTCTTGAACCACAGAAATGGCATTTCTAGTATAGGAACGTAGGGCTTCCAGAACTGGGCGTAATGTTTAAAAGAAGAGAAAAATAGAGATACTCACATTCTGATAAGAAATACTATCTGGGGAAACAATTGCAATGTTGTTAAGAGACTGGTATAATTTGGTAAAGAAATTGGGAAATTCAGAATTAAATGTAAGACTCCGATCCTCAAAGTGCTGCACTGGTGCAAGTCCTACTGAAGTGCATGAGATTTGCACTGACATAGTGCTTTGAAGCTCAGAACACAAAACTCCACACTTGAATATGACCATTAGATGTGGTCAGTACAGTTTAAACCACCATCATTATACTGTGCCATTTCATAGCATCTAACTATGGCCCTTTTCACACAGACACTCTGACTGATAATATGGGTGTTACATTTTATTATACATGTTTAAGGGCACCCATAGAGCACACCTGCAGCCCTGCAACATGTATAATAAAATGTAACACCCTTTTTATCAGTGTTAGAGTGTCTGTGTGAAAAGGGCCATCCTGCGAGCCTTGGAGCACCCACTCGTGGCCACTCAAGAAGCACTAATAGGAAATCCAGAGTGCTTTGTGCAGGTCCAGTCAAATGTAGGGTGGCCACCTCAGAACTGCCCATTTGAAGCGCTCCCCACTCACTCCACCTGAATGGGTACTCTGCGGCAGTGCCACTCAGCAGCCATGGACTCCGGTCCTCATAGCTTTGCTTGTTTAAAAACACCCAGTGTCCTATCATTACTTCTCAAAAGGAGTCAGGTTGGAGGGAAAAAATAGGGGTGGTGCTCCCTCATGTTCCTCCCACAAAATAAACTCCACCCATGCAAATCCTCAGTGTGAGCTCACATTAAATTCGGCAGGCTCTCTGCAAACTCACATAGAGCCCTATCCTCATTTGTCTGAGTGCTCAAGGAGGTGCACCATGCAAGCTTCATGCTGAAGAGCTGTGCTAGGCTTAAATGGGCGCTAAATTCTCTCCTTCAGAGGTCTCTCCTTCTCCCACCAGCCCCACTCCGAAGGCCAGGGAGGTCTCCAACTGATCCAAAAAAGGGAGCCCCCAGATTGCCACTGCATACAGCAACTGCGGAATTACCTTAGCCTTAAAAAGGTGCAATGCAGGATCTGCCAGCTCCCCTCCACCAGTATGGAAAAACCCTATGATAGAGTTTGTGGTTCTCTGAGCCTGCATTTTAGCTACCTCAACATGGGCGGACCACCGGCAAGAAGAAGAGAGAAGGATCCCTAAGTATTTATAAACCTGGACCTGCTCGATGGAAGTATCATCAATTAACCATCTATACTGGCGACGAGAGCAGCCCGCGACCATTACTTTGGTCTTGCCGTAGTTAATACTCAAATGTTCCTGTTTGCAATGAGTTGCAAATTTGCTCATACTATGGCGAAGGCCAACCTGTGAGATTGAAAGCAGCAGTGTCGTCCGCGTATAGCAGTATGGGGAGTCTCTGGACACCAAGTTTGGGAGCATGCAAATTGTTCTCCAACATATAAGGGATCAGATCATTAACATAAAAAATGAATAACGCAGGGGCTAGAATACAGCCCTGGAGGACTCCCCTACAGAGTGGAATATCATTAGGGACAAAAGTATTCCTAGTCGGGCGCACCTGCAAGGTATTGCCCTGGTGGAGCTTAATTATCAGAAATAGCAGGCGCCCATCAATGGAGGACCCGCTAAGTTTCACCCAGAGACGCTCTCTATCAACTGTATCAAACGCTCCTCTGAGATCTATGAAGCAGCAGAATAATGAAGCCTTCTTCTGGGATGATACGTATCTGGCAAACAGATACTTAAGAGCATAGGCATGGTCCAATGTGGATTGGCCCTCCCGAAAGCCTGCTTGCTCAGGATGAATAATCTCATTTGCATCCAACCAGGCCTGAAACTTAACAAGGAGATATTTTGCATACAGCTTCCCAATAACAGATAGTAAACTAATTGGTCTGTAATTAGCAGGGTCGCTCGGGTCACCTTTTTTGTAAATTGGAACCACCAGGCTCTTGGGAA
>QEPC01007485.1:390723-406688 GCA_003113815.1 Sphenodon punctatus
CTTCTATCGCGGGTGTGTCGGACTATGCCCAAGCAGGTGGGCTTCAAACGCTGCCACTCCTGTCTGGCAACTCTATTGGTGGGTGATCAGCACTCACAGTGTCTAGCCTGTCTCAGAGAGACCCACAATACCCGCACTTGTAAGGCCTGTTCTGCCCTTTCGACTAGGACAAAAAGGGCTAGGGCTCTCCGACTCCAGGACATTCTCACAAGAAAGGCACTACAGGGTGGTGAAGAGGGGTCTCTCAGGCTCCCCACTGGGAACTCAGCAATGCCTAGGATGAATCCAGAGCCTATGGTGCCCGCAGCTCCGTTGGAGCCACAGAGCGCTACCGGTACCATGGGTGCCGAGACCCAGAAACGGTACCATTGACAGCCAGAAGCACCTCCCGCTCTAAGAGTGACTCTCACACCAGGGACCATAACTCCAAATGCCCTGGTGAGGAGAGAAAGAAAAGGAAGACGGGCAAGAGAACCGAGGTAGAGGGAACCCTCCACGGTTTGGATGTAGAGACTATGCTCTCCGATTCTGAACAGACCCTACTGCCTCCGACACAGTCAGTACCTGTACCGATTCCTACTGTACCACCAGCAGATATTCCACAGCCTGTTCCTACCATTCAACCTCAAGAGGTGGTGCTGCCTCCCAATTGGGACCAACACTGGGACTCTCGTTCCTTTTCTCACCACAGTGAGTACCACTGGGGTAGGCAGTTGAGATCCAGGTCTCCTGCCAGGCATAGACCCCTGCAGTTGGACAGACCTAGCAGGTATGTGGAGAGATTCCCTTCCAGGCTACTAGACACAACTCTCCAGTATCACAGGGATCAGAGGACACACTCTCCCTGCTCCTGCAACTCCCCTTACGAGGGCTCATGGTACCGTCAATACCATGACTGCTCCAGGAGTCAGAGGTACCCTTCCCGCTGTCAGAGCAGATCTCTGCCATACCCATCCAGGGCCGATTTTGACAGCATGGAGTTTTCGAGCCACCCTCCTAATATGAGCACTACTGCCCCACCACACGTAGGCGACTACATCCCGCCGGCTCTTTCCCGCGCACCTTCAACTGCAACAGTCTCCAGACCTCCTCCTGCAGACATTGCATCGATACCAGTCAGTCTTCCACCACCGGACCTGACACCGGTACAGGACACAAGGGGTCAGCCCCCCCTAAGGTCCCGCTCTGCGGTTCCATCGGTTCCAGCTGTTCCTGAAGAACAGGACACTGCACAGCGAGCAGTAAATCTACCTACTGGTCACAGGTCAGCACAGCCCCTGGGGACCACCTTCCTCAGCTCCCTCTTAGGGTACACACACCCCTCCATTCACCCTGCTTCAGGGCAGCCTCCACCCGATCTGGAGGCCTCAACAGGATGGTCTGCATCCGCTTCCTCTTCTTCACCTATCCTAGAGGAGGACGAAACCATTTCCCCTCCTCCACTGAATACCGTGTCAGAACCTAATCTTGTCCTAGCTAGCTACAGAGGACATGAAGGCCTTCCAGGCCATGCTGAAGAGACTAGTCTCAGCACTGCCTAAACTCCCCACCAAGGTGGTCAGGAAGACCCAGTCGGGGCCTGTTTTTGACATTTTAGGTAGCAGGGAATCAGGCCACATTATGTTCCCCATGTTTGAACAGCTCATGGAACCTTCCACCTCGGTGTGGGCCAAACCCTCTTCTGCTGTCCCCATTAACAAGCTGGCTGACTCCCTTTATGCCATCCCCAAAGAAGGGGCAAATATTTTTTACAAACACCCTCCCCCTAATTCTTTAGTCATTGCAGCAGCCTCGCACAAGACTAGAGGAGGGGGCTTTCAAACCTCCCCATCCAACAGGGAAGGGAGACGTTTGAATGTCCTTGGGAGAAAGATCTTTTCTGAGACATTGCCCCTGAAGGCTTCTAATTATGCCTCCACTATGTGCGGATACCAACACTGACTCTGGTCTCAGTTGAGCAAAACAACGGACCCTAAAATCAGATAGCTGTCATCCAAAAGGAGGGAGTGCAAATATCCCAGTTCCAACTAACAGCTAATATGCACATTGCGAATTGTAACATTAGAGGGATGGTCTCTGCCATAACTCTTAGGAGGTATGCCTGGCTTAGATCCACAGCTCTCACCCCAGAGAATAAGACTAGGATCGAGAATTTGCCTTTTGACTATGAAGGTCTCTTCGCTTCATCCACAGATGAAACCCTCAAGAAAATAAAAGAAACTAGCCAGACTGCTAGATCTGCTGGGGTTATTAGGGCAATGAGGAAGAGGTTCTACCCATCTCCTGCCCCTTACTCCTACACCCCCAAGCAACGCTTGTCCTACCCATTCCAGACTGAGAGGCGTTTCTCCCCGCAATACCAGCAATCCCAACCCTCCTTCTCCCAGCCTCGAAGGAGATTTAACAAATAGAGGGGGAAGAGGGAGAATTTCTTCCAATTCTTCATCTGGGCAATCCCCCAAAAATCGTTTTTAGCCAACCTCAGATCAAGAGAGGGAAGGAGACTTTTCCCTCCTTCTTTAACCGTCTCCTGCCCTTCTACAACCAATGGGCATCCCTCACCCGTGACCGCTGGGTCAGAGAAATAATTAAGTCTGGCTATGCCATTCAATTCTATATATTTCCCCCTAACTCCCCTTCCCTGCCCCACTGGGACTCCCCCTACAAAACTCAAATACTTCTGGAAGTTGACAAGCTCCTCTTAAAAGGAGTCATAGAAGAAGTTCCTCTTTCAGAGCAAAATACCGGAGTATACTCCAGTTATTTTGTAGTCCCCAAAAAGGTTGAGAGGTTCAGACCCATCCGGGATCTTGGCCTTCTCAACAGATATATAAAAAGATACAAATTCCATATGACTTCTCTCCCTATTTTTTTTTTTCTGGGCTTACAACAAGGAGATTGGTTATCCTCCCTTGATCTCAAGGATGCTTACTTTCACATTTCTATCACACCCTCTCACAGATGTTACTTACGCTTTGTTGTACCTTTCGGACTCTCCACAGCTCCAAGAGTCTTCACGAAGTGTGTATCTGTTGTCGCCACCCGTCTGAGAAAAATGAACATCAAAGTATACCCTTATCTAGATGATTGGCTCCTAGTCGCCTCTTCCAGATCCAATCTACTAAGACACATTCAATTAAGCCTGTCACTTCTGCAGAACCTGGGATTACTTGTAAATCTACAGAAATCACATCTCACCCCCACAAGAGGCCTACAATTCATAGGAGCTCTTCTGGACATGAACCAGTCCAGAGCTTATCTCCCTCAGGACAGACATGATACGCTTCTTCCTCCACCTCCAGGGTTTCCTAGTATCCACAACAACGGTAACCCCCTATGCGAGACTTCACATGAGGCCTCTACAGCGATGACTCAAACAGGCATACTGTCCTGCCCTCCACTTCCTCAACAGGAAGGTAATTATGCCAAAAGAGCTCCTACAGAGCCTTCTTTGGTGGACAGACCGGACACACGTGCTCCAGGGTATCCCCTTAGTACGTCCGCACATAGACATCTCCATCACAACAGATGCTTCCCTCACAGGCTGGGGTGCGCACATGGAACACCTCAGAGTTCACAGCCTTTGGTCCCCAGAGGAAAGGCGACTCCACATATACCTACTGGAACTAAGAGCCATACGTTGGGCGCTCAGAGCCCTCGTAGCACACATAAGGGGAAAGAACATTTTGGTTATCACAGACAACACTGCAGCCATGTGGTACCTCAACAAACAGGGAGGGGCATTATCTACGCACCTCTCTCTCAAAGCAGAGGCAATTTGGATTTGGAGTATAAAACATGACATTCACCTTAAGGCGATACACCTGGCGGGCCAGGAGAATTCCGTTGCAGATCACCTCAGCCATCAACTATCCGATCACCACGAGTGGTCCGTAAACGACAGCGTTCTGGATGACATCTTCAAAATCTGGGGTACTCCTTCCATAGACCTTTTTGCCACTGCAGAAAACACAAAAATGCCCAATTTCTGCAACCGGGCGGGTCTAGCTCCAGGCTCAATGTTGGATGCCTTTATGATCTCTTGAAGTAGGGAATTCCTCTATGCCTTTCCCCCAATGCCCTTGCTTCACAAGGTGCTCCACAAGATCCAATCAGATCGATCCCATATCATTCTAATAGCCCCTCTTTGGTCAAGGGAAACGTGGTTCCAGACCCTCAAGGAATTGGCAACCGAGGTCATGACCAGACCAGACCTCTTATCTCGCCACCAGGGCACCATTTTTCATCACGACCTGAAAATGCTCCATTTCTGCACCTGGTTGATCCTTTCAGAGTGGAAGACTTATCCCCAGAGGTTGTCCTGCTAAATTCTCGGTACCCTTCGACCAGGGCGTGCTGCACAGCCAAGTGGACTCGCTTCTCTCAATGGTGTACTTCCTTAAACCCACCGTTAACCTCTCTCAAAATTGATAATATATTCAAATAACTGCTGCATCTCCAAGAATCTGGACTCTCTCTCTCCTCCATTAAAGTACACTTGGATGCCCTATCATCTCGCCTTACACCAGCTAGTGAAGGGACCCTGTTCTCCCACCCTTTAACGAAGACCTTCTGGAACGGTCTCCTCAACACATTCCCCCCTATTACCCACCCAGCTCCACAGTGGGATTTTAATCTGATATTATCGAAATTAATGGGCCCTCCATTTGAACCTATGGCTTCTTACTCTATGGAGAACCGGTCTACTAAAACCGTCTTCTTAGTGGCCATTACTTCAGCCCGAAGCGTTAGAAAACTGGCAGCACTCAGAGCCTCCCCGCCCTACATTCGCTTTTGCAACAACAAAGTCAATCTCAGGACTGACCCTTCATTTATCCCAAAGATCATGTCCCTAGACCACAATCATCCTGTATGGAGCAGGGTCTGCATACCCTTGATTTAAAGAGGGCCCTCTCGTTCTACATTGACAGAACTAGACACTTCAGAGCTTCCGATGCACACTTCATCTCCTATGCGGGACGACGAGTTGGAGTTAAGGTCACTTCCCAGAGACTTTCAAAGTGGATTCTTCTCTGTATTCAGAGATGCTATCAGCAAGCTGGAGACACCACCTATCTGCGAGCCCACTCGACTAGACCAGTAGCCACTACCCTGGCTAATCTCCGAAGTGTCCAGATCATTGACATATGTAAAGCTGATACATGGTCCTCCCTTCACACATTCACTAAACACTACTCTTTGGACATAGTGGCAAGATCGGATACCTTAGTGTGGAAAGCAGTTCTACAATCACTCTTTGACTAATTTCCTCGACTCCCACCACCTTCAGGTAGATGTTAAACTGCTATTCACTCTCCCAAGAGCGAGAATTGTGGAGATCCTCAAAGAAGAAATAGAGTAACCAGTAACTTACAAGTAACTCTGTTCTTCTGAAGATCTCTGCGTATTCACACGACCTGCCCTCCTTCTCCTCTGTCTCAGATGTACCTATTTAAATCTTCTCCTGGGATGGAGTTGGACGGAACTGAGGGGGCGAGGGCTCCTCCCCTATTTATAGAGTCCCGCTCTTGCGCGATCTTGAGCCCACGCTTTTGACAGAACGGGAGGGGGGATGGAGGGGCGGAGCCCTCGCCATGTTCTAGATTTTTCCAGGTTTTCTGCCTGGAAACTTCTGACATCAAGGTCTCCCGGTGCCTGCATGCAGGAAGTGATTACAAGAGTGAGAATACGAGGAGCTCTCTCGAAGAACAGAGTTACTGGTAAGCAACCTATATTTACAAAGGTAATTACGAACAAAATAAAATTATTTATTTTATTTAACATTTATTTATTTTTAAATGTTGTTACCCTGCCCCTCCTGCCACAGGCAGCTCGGGACGGCTTACAATCCATAAAACAGCAACAATACAACTAAAAACAGGACATAAAGGAGGATACTAAAATCACCCACCCCACTCTAACCCACTCCCCCCACCCCATCACCTTTCTCCCCTGCCAAATACCTGGCAGAACAGCCAGGTCTTACAACTTCTTCGAAAGGAGGGGATATCTGGGGCCAACCGGGCCTCAACCAGAAGGGAGTTCCACAGTTGTGGTGCAGCCACTGAGAATGCCTTCCCCTGTGTGGTCCCCCGGCAGACGCAGGGGACCTCAAGCAGGGCACCCTCAGATGACCGCAGGGGCTGATCTAGAACCTGGGGGGTGAGGCGGTCCCGCATGAAATTACACCATGAAATAGTCCAGTTTGACCCCCAACTGCTGTTTCAGCATTTGACCGTCATTGCCACAACAAAGGGCATAGTAACAGAGGAACTATTAAGTATGAGCTACCCAGCCTCACTGTTTGACACAGCACTTCTTCCAAGACAACCAAATAAAACAGTCCTGGCAAATACTATGTGGGTAGACGTGGAACATTGTCAGTCGGCCACAGCCAGAGATCCAATTTACATGCTAGATGGTGGTGCCCTGTTACACTGACTGCCCTGGTCTCTTAGCATACCATTCTCCAACATCTGCAGCAGCTATGTCAAGTATGTTCTGCACAAATATGGGAAATTCATAATTGTGTTTGATGGATACTCAAATGGTCCCTCCATAAATAATGCAACTCATATGAGGAGATGTACAGATTCAAGGACATGGGTCATTAAATGCAACCCAAACATGATGCTGACAATGAAGAAGGATGAATTCTTAGCAAACAAGGTTAACAAGCAATGTTTTTTGAACATGCTCAGTGACAGACTGGAACAAGCTGGATGTCAGACAAGACCTGCAAAGGGGGATGTAGACCTCCTTATTGCACAGACAGCAGTTGATGCTACTTCACAAAGAGATGTAGTTGCAGAGGACACTGATATACTGATACTACTTTGTTTTCATGTGCACTTGCAGAGTAGACAAGTGCTATTCCAGCCAGACCAAAAGCAGGGTACAATAAAAGCAAAACCTGGAATATACAAGCAACAAAGTCAGCATTGGGTTTGGACCTATGTTGCAACTTGCTCTTCATCCATCCCCTTTTTGTGACACTACCTCCCAGATATTTGGCATAGGCAAAGGTAAAGGTCTGAAGAAGATTATAAAAGATTCATCAATCCTCCAGCATGCTGGAGTATTCAACAACTCTGCATCTGTCATGCAAGACGTTATAACTGCTGAGGAAAGAGCTATCGTTGCTATGTATGGTGGCAAGCCTTCAGATACCCTTGATGGTCTTCTCTACAAGCGTTTCTGTGAGAAAGTGGCAAAAAATACAATATCAGTGCAACCTCAGTCACTTCCACCCACATCAGCTGCAGCCAAGTATCATAACCTTCTGGGTTTTTTACCAGGTTCAGATTTGGCCTGGTAACACATCACTTATGCCTGTGGATTGGGGATGGAAAATAGTTGACAGTCGACTCCTTCCGGTATTTACAGACCTCCCACCAGCACCTGCACCTCTCCTGGAAGTCATTAAGTGCAACTGCAAGACAGGCTGTAGAACATTACTTTGCTCATACCGCAAACATGCTCTGGAGTGCTCAGCTGCAGGTGGTGAATGTCATGGGGTTCTGGGCACCAACTCCAGCCCTGGCCAAGCTTTTGAAGACTATTTCATTGAAGAACAATACATGTAACAGAAAAGCAATAGATGGTTGCACTACTACGTTGCATCAATTTTTATGTGTCTCTTTGGATAAAATAAAAATGTTATAAGCAAAATATGTTTTATTCGTTTTCTTTTAGATCCATTTTACTTTAAATAACTCTCTGCTTCTGTGGGACCAATTCACTTGAACTGTATGTAGAACTGGAGGTAGAGCAAGAAAGTTCAATTTATGTTCATATATGATTCTGCTATCTGCAGTGGATTTAAAGCTATGATGAAAAAACTCAATTTATAGACCATTAAGCAACCACTTTTCACATCATTTCTACATATTTCTATAGTGGACCATTTGAGATAGCATCTTAGGTACAGATACAGTCAATAAATGTTTGTTTACCTTTAATTTGACATATGTTTTAAGTGAATTGGAATAACAGAGGTCCAGTTATGGGAACTTTTCTAAGTTCATGTCGCTTAGAGTAAAAATCAGCAATGGTGGCCCAAAATGGTGGCCTTCCCCCACTTTGATTTTCCTAGACTTTGAAGTTCCTAGACTTTTGGGATATCATTCTGAGTATGAAAAATTAAATTTAAAATTGTTGTGGTTTTTTTGAGGTTTTCAATTTCCCCCCCCCCCATAAAAATGACTGACCTAATAGTCACTGAATGTGGAGATAAAGATGGTTGTGACCCATGTAAATCCGCAGGAGCTGGTGTCTTTCTTCCATCTTACTATGATTGTTTTGCGGAAGAATTCTCCAGCCCTCAAAGAGGAACAAGTAAGTATGTTTCATATTATTCAATCAGGAAGTGTTGTAATTCTGTCATTTCAAAGACAAGAGTGTGTTAGTTGCTGTATGTTGACCTAGTTAATCTGCATGTCTGTATAATTGTAGTAATATTTTCAGAGCTCATTTACACAGAGGCTAGCAGAACACTGCTGATGTTTTTCCAAAAGCATGAAAAGTAGAGTATACATTATGAGTGTATTTTATTAAAATGTCAAGGAATCTCTTGTGGTCCTAGTGATATTCTTCTGTCTTTATGGTCTGTGTTTGATTTAGTTTTCACTGTCCTCGCAAGTTTTCATGTCAAATCCTAGACCAGGATTACCTTTCTGGAGTTTTGATACTGAAGAGCTCATGATGAACTATGTGAGAATAACCTTCCAAATATTTTCAAGTCTTCTGGCATAGTTAGGTGGCTCTGGAAAGAGTTTGACATTAAAGATGATAGCTTGAAATTCTGGGTTTATTCTTTCCAAGCAAAGTGTATACTACATTCTGCAGGGAGGTGTCTTGTGAGTCTGAAGCCATGGTAAATGTTAGAATAAGTCCTGGAAGAGATGGATTAATGGATAGAAAGCAGGTGAGAGGGTCAATGGTGCATACTTATCATGTCTCTGCAATTTATCACAGGACTATCACTTGTGCTTATATGGTGCGTACAGTATACATGTATTTTTTTTTCTCCTATCATGAGTGTGCTCTGTACAGTTTTGACTATGATTGGGTGTACTTTCCTTTTCTTTAACTTAACTGGAGCAAAGTCTTGCTGTTTTCCTGGTCTCTTGTAAAAGAATACCTTTTGGGAATGAATAAATGCGTATTGCATTTCTCTTCTTCCATATGTAAAGATTCTTGCTGTTCCTGCTGGTGTTAGGCAGGATGCAAAGGCTTATGTTTGTTAGGATTTTGAAAGTACTGCCCTGCATGTGTATATTTAGAGCAGTAGATAGTCCTTAAAATGAATAGCCTCTTGCAGTTTAAGTAGCAAAATGTAGCAGGCCAAGAAGTGAAGTCTAAATCAGTTTTGATTTTAGGAAAATAAAAAAATCTGGAAAATTAACTTTGTGACAAAAATAGACTTTGTGAAGCCAAATCTGTGGTATCAATTTCAAAGCTTTAAATTCTTTCCTCCTAAAATCCAAAATACAAGAGAGACTTTCTCACAGCTAGGAAGAAACAAACAGACATATCCCAGTGAAAACACAATCATGCTATGTATCGTGCTGTTTTTCACAGTAGACCTAATAATTTTGACTACTGTTTCTAAAATAACAGCTGTAAAATAACAGCTGACAGCAGAGCAACTTGGATTATGGGACTGCTTCTAAGAGTCTGGACTAAAAACCAGAGCCTTCGTGCTATCTGATTGGAAATGCAAAAATTGGCTTTGGGAGTCAATTAGTGACAGAAAATGGTAACTGAAACTCCCTTGTCTGGACCACTCAAATCCAGATCTTTCCTTATTCCAGACAAGTTCTAGGTCACCTGCAACTCTCAAACATGTCCTGCTATTATAGTAGAATGTTTCTCCTCCTTTTTCAGGGCCCCTCTATAATCCAGGCAAAAAGCATATCCCCTGAAATGTGGGGTAAAGGGGCTTTCTATAGTAACTAAAACAAATTGCTCTCTGCAGCAAACACCCAAATTAACAAAGCCTGGTTTCCTAGCAGAGGGACAATGTTGAATATAAGTCGAAGTGACTTTTTGGTTACAAGAGTGGTCATATCTCACTTCTCAGTGCACCTATTGTTACAACATTTGAGGGCCATACATATCTTTAGATCCTCTGCTTGGCTGAAATCATCCTGTGTGACTCAAAAGGTATTAAGAGGGACAATGCTGTATGTAAAAATATATATTTAAAAATGGGATTCCCCCACCCCCAGCTACAAAAAGAGCCACATCTTCCTGCCAAGTACACCCATGGTTATGAAATTTGGATCCCAACTTACCTTTGGGCAATGGCATAAAATTCCCCTGGAAGGTAGGGAATGACCGGGGTGAAGGGTTGGGCACTGACAGAATAGCTGGGGGAAAGCCCCCCTCCCCATTATTACCAAGTCCTAGTGGGGGATAGGGTGGCTCAGCATTCTCCTCCCAGGGGTGGGGGGCCTGGGGCATTGGCTGAAGGCTCTTTTTCCAGCACTGGTGGCAGCTTTGGCCAGGGAGCACGACTGTGACTCCTGCACTCACTCTCGCTTAGCTGCATGGGGGTGTAAAGCCCTGATCCTTCCTCCTTCCCAAGTGTAATCTTAGTGGGAGTGGAGCTATTGATGCCCCCCATAACCCTAGTTTTTTGTGTGATGTATTCCCTAGTCCCACACAATAATTACACCTCTGCTTTGGGCCTTCTGCGCCTGAAATTGCCTGTGGGAGGAAGAGTTATTAAGTGGACGTGGAAACAGAATGACTGTGTAAGCCTTCTTTCCATAGGCAACCAGGCTAAAAAGAGCCTAATCTTGTAGTCCTCTTGCTGGTGAAACTTCATTAAAAGCAGTGAGATTTTTATCTCTGTGAGGAGTGGCCTCTAGCACCAGGCTTCCAACTGGCAGCGATTTTGGCTAAGTTCAGTAGCAGCAGGAAGGCCCTGCAGTTCATCAGCTCTGACATCCAGTAGGTGTCATTGCAGTCAATTAGGATTATCAGCCAAAGGAGGCAGAGGTGATTTGTCAGGAGGTGGGACCCAAATTGAAACACATGATTTTAAAGCTGTAAATTTCTGTACACTATCATGAGCACTACATGGGTGGAGAACCCATTACTTATATTAAGACATCTCCAAATACAAAATCTGTAGTTTCTCATTTTCATTATCAACCCAATCATTGAGGGGACAACTATGTTTACTTTACAGTTGACAGGGAAGAGTTGGTAAAAAGCGTGAATTTGAAAGCCCTCTCTGAAGAATGGATAGAGCAAAAAAGAAGGATGCTATTTTTGTGTGTAACGGAGAGATGTCTAGCAAAGCAGAGCCCTGATGAATTATTACCAAAAGATTATTTTAACTTGCAGTAGCTGACTTTTGATATTTTGGGCTGGATGGTTTGCAAGCTGAAAGTATTGTAGGTTGATGATGATATTTTATAATGAGCAACAGAAGAATCAGTCCTGAGGATGGTGTAGGGGGTAGCACAACCACAGGACCTGCCTGTGAAGTATGTCATGCATCAAGCACTGGGGGAAAGGCTAGCAAAATTGTGATGCAGTGGAAGAGACTTGGTCATACATAACATAATATTCATGTATTTCCTTCTCCAGAAAAAATGTTTCAATAAAATATGTGGTTGCTCTCTGCCTTAAGTGCATCCCCCTGCAGTCCCTTGCTTCTTCTCTCTCCCTCCTGTCCATATCACCTCCCAGTTGTCTCTATTTTTGCTCATTCTACTTCCTACTTCCCAATGTCCTGGTTATTTCCCTGTGCCTCTCTCTTTCAGGTCCCAGGCTTCCTCCCCCGGCCCCTGCATACTATGCAGCTCTCGTTTCTTTCCCTTGCCCCTAGACCTCATCACAGTTGACCTCCAGGGTCACACAAAGTTATGAAATGTGAAACAAATGTTTCTAATAACTTGTTTTCCAAGAACTATTCTATCACCAAACAAATACAAAGACAGAGGTTACATGTAATAGGGTTACACATTACACATGTTAAAATGGATAGGGTATATGATTTACAAGAGTGTAGCAAGGCTGTGGTAGGACCAGATTCAAGTATCTGTTACTGGTGGGATGGCCATACCTCCCCTTTAAAAGAGGGTTCTTATGAAAAATACATGGTGCAGGGCTACACTGGAGCCAATGTGGCCCTGCAACATGTATTTTTATAAGCATCCTCTTTCAAAGGGGAGGTTTGGCCACCCTAGTTACAGGGCCTCCCAAAAGGCAAGTGGGTGGGGTCTTTGTAGGCAGCGGCCCTCCCAAGGGGCTCCCGGCCAGCCTTGGTCTCCCCTGTAAAGATGATGATGGCACTGCCCTGGCTCCCAGAAAGCCCCCACCCCTTGGAGTGGCAGCAAGCCCACCTGGAAGAAGTTTTAAGAGTAGGTGGGGACAGAGACAGCACTCCACCTCTGCCCACTCTGAAAACCTCCTTCTTGGTAAGTGGCTTGAGCACCACTAGACATTTTTCAGAGTGGCATGGGGCCGTAATGTGGCACCTCCTCCTTCCTACTCTGAAATTTTACTGGCAGCACTCAAGCTGCTTGCAAAGAACCCCTCTGGGGTTCAGGGCCTGGGCTCAACTGAGCCTCCTCACTCCATTGTAGCTAATGCTCCTGATTATTCATATGATACTTTTAGTGTGACAGACTCTGAACAGAGAGGAAGGGGCTTAACAACAGCTTTAACCAAAAAAATAATAATGCACATCATACTTTATGGACAGCCACCACAGAAACACACATCACAGTTCTTCAGTGACATCAGTGGGACTACACATGAGTAAATGGTCTCAGAAGCGCAGCTATAATGGCTGACTGTACTTGCAGACAGCAGAATCCTCAGAGTGATGGTACAGCATATAGAAAATACAAGAATGGCAGCGACATAGCCAAATGCTACAATTGACTTGCTTCCTCAGGTATTTATTTATTTATTTATTTATTTATTAAAAAATCTTGCTACCTCATCCCTCTTGCCACAGGCAGCTCGGGGTGGCTTACAGTCAATAAAATCCAACAATAAAGCTAAAAACAATAACATAAAATTAGGATAAAAATACCACACCTCACCCCAACCCTAACCCACTCCACCCACCCACTTACCCCTCTCCCCCACCAAATGCCTGGTGGAACAGCCAAGTCTTACAGCTTCTTTGAAAAGAGGGGAAATCCGGGGCCAGCTGGGCCTCCACCAGAAGGGAGTTCCACAGCCGAGGTGCGGCCACCGAGAGCACCCTCTCCTGTGTAGCCCACCGGAAAACATGAGGGACCTTGAGCAGGGCATCCCTGGATGACCACAGGGGCCGATCCAGAATCTGGGGGTGGGAGGCGGGGGTGAGGCGGTCCTGCAGATAGGTAGGACCTAGGCCATTTAGGGCTTTATAGGCCAAAACCAACATCTTGAATTGGGTCCGGAAAACTATCAGCAGCTAGTGCAGAGAATGGAGCACCGGCGTGATATGCTCCTGGAGGCCCAGTCCCACCAGGTGACGGGCCGCCGCGTTCTGCACTAGCTGCAATTTCTGAGCCGTCACCATGGGTAGCCCCACATAGAGTGCATTACAGTAGTCCATTCTGAAGGTGATGAAAGCATGGGTGACGGTGGCCAGGTCGGAGTCTGAGACACACTACGGCCAAAGCCATCGCACCAGATGTAATTGGCGAAAGGCACTACTCGCCACAGCCTCTGCCTGAACATCCAGGCAGAGCTGCGAGTCCAGGAGCACCCCCAGACTCCGTACCTCCGAGACCAATGGAGGGCAGATCCCAGCAATAAAGGGGGCCGCCAGCTCCATCACCTTAGCCACTAACATCACCCACTAACATCAGGTATGAAGATAACTGATTTGCTCAGTCCTCTCCAGTGTGGTAAGAGAGATCTGCAGTGCAGTCCAAATAGGCTCTTGGAGTGACATAGCCACTATTGTCTTTCTGAGGCAATAAGCAAAGTTGCTCAGTGATGGATTTTAGACCATTCTACCAATGTATTCCTCAAGTTTTATGCCACTGTTTCTGTAGTAATACTGAAGTAATTCTGATCTCCCTCATTTCAGAATAACCAGCGTGCAAAATATGCTTAGAAGCCTGATCACTTAGATATAAATCCCAGTGATATCAATGCCTGAGAATGCACAATTGATTTCGGAGTAGCGATTATCTTAATGTAGTGTGTATACTTGCATGTAAACATTTGAGCCAATCCTAAACCTGCGCACACGCGTTGTGCATGGTTTATGTGTGCACCACAGTCCCCATAGCAAGGGTGCAAGCAGCTTGCGTGCATATACATGCACATTGTATGCCCCACGTGCACGCTGCATGGGACTTAGGATCATCCCCATTATTAACATGAGAGGGGAAATGTGTGCGGTAAAATCTTTTAGTTACTTGTATAATTTTTTATTTTTTTAAACCTCACAATTCCTAGGTGGACAATTATAAAACAAAAATACCACATATGTAATTTCAAAATAGTGATTTCTGTGAAATATTTCATTAGCATATTTCATATTATCATATAATTAGCATATTTCATTAGCATTTCATTCTTATTGTTTCCATTTGCTTCAAGATGCAAACATTATTGGACCTTTGCTACTTTAACATTGTCTCTGTGTGCTAATTTTAAACTGACTAAAATAATTATATTTCTTGTTTGCAGATAAAATAGCATGCAAACTACTGTGAAAGTGGTCACGTCTTAAGAAATATAAAGTGAACAGGGTATATCCATTTAAACTGTGTTTTGTAGGTTGCATATATATCTTTTCCATTATTCCTATCTAAGAGATCATTTGAATTTGTATTCTAGAAAAGCTTTTAACTAAAATAGCAGTCACTTTAATTTATTATGGTTTGGGTTAGAAATCTTCTTTCATGTACTGCTTACCCAGGTCAGCTTTCTGCCTATAATGATCGATAGTCCATCTCCTAAAACTAAAAATACTGGTCTGATAACTCTAATCCTGCCTTTTAACTAAGATAACTGCCCTAAGCTCATGAGATAAGGATGTAGGTGATTCTCCTTATACATTGCAAAGATTATTTGCAAGATGAAATTGACCCTGTAACCTCCTCTTACACCCTGGGCTTAAGGCATTTAGTTTTCTCCTCTAGAAGTTGAGAAGAGATGGTAGCAGATATGCCCTAACACATGTTTGTTGAATGATAGATTGTAAAAGATATAGTTTTGAAGCCAATAAGAAATAGTTCTAGTAGCCAGTAAATTACTTTGCAGTAACACAGAATCAGGCAACAAATCAAGGCATAAACCAGAGTGTGGAGTCTGAGTACAGGCCAAGGAGTAAGAACCTGGAATCAGTAAGAAATGAGCAACCAAACCCAGAGCAGCCAAACCAAGAGGCAGTCGAGAGTGTAGTCCAATAACAAGACAAGAGGTCCCAAACCAGGAAATCACTCCAAGGAGACCAGGACATGGGCTGTAGGCAGGCACAGAAAGTTATACTTTCTAACTTCCTTTGTGCTGCTGGGTGGTCTTTAATATTGGCAGGCAGGGGTCCAACCTCCACTTTTTTTCCCAAGGGGCTATAGGGGTGTGCACCCGGCCCCCATGTCGTTTTTGTTTTTCGTTTTTGTTTTTGTTATTCAAAAATGCTTTTGTTATTGTTATTAACAACAATGTCATTTTCGTTTTTGTTGTTATCATTTTTATCATTTTTGGTATTGTTTTTGACATTGCTTTCGTTATCGGTATCTATATAGGTATCGGTATTGTTTTTGTTATTGGTATCGATATTAGTTATCATAATTTATATCATTATTGATATCAGTACCATTTCAAACAAAGATTTTATTTTTGGTATCAGTATTATTATTGATTCCTGTGCATAACTAATATTTATCTAAATCTAAGGGAAACAGGGGAAGGGGAAAGGAAAACTATCTATTATCTAATCAATTATCTATATAACTATTCTAATCTAATCTATATGTCTATAAGATAGA
>QEPC01007489.1:9464-32020 GCA_003113815.1 Sphenodon punctatus
TCCAATCCTTCTGAAATTTGGCAAAGATAGTTACTATGGGAAGGGGTATAAACTGAACACGTTTCACCTACATTAGATGTGAGGCAAAGAAGTTACAGCTAAGAATGTATATGTAGAATATTGCAAAATACAATAATTCAACTGCTCCTAAAATCGGATTCCTTTATCCAATTGTTTTGAAATTTGGCGTACATAATGAGTTCTATTGGAGGTATAGGCACTCCAATTTACATCCACATAGCCTAAAAGACAAAAAAGTTAAGCCGATAATGTGTTTTCCATTGAAACCAATGGAAATTCAATTCTGAACTCACCGAATGCATCCGAACCGAACGTTCGAATTCGAGTTCGGTTCGAACGTTCGGTTCAGTCGACCGAACTATTCGAGTTCGGTCCAAACTTCCGAACCGCGTTCGCCCATCCCTATGAAATGTCACTTCATGTGATCCTACAAGCCATAGAAGCATAAAATGCCTAGCGTCTTCCTAGGGAAAAGACTCAGCCCAGAGTCTTTCCCCTGTTCCCTTAAATTCCATTTAATTAATTCCCCTGTTCCCTTTAATCCAATCCCCCACCTGACTTAGCATTTCTGCTCCCCACCCCTTGTTATAATCATAATCCTCCTGCAATGCTAACTGCCATGCCTTGGCTAAGGTTGCCACCTCTGTAATTTTTTTAAAGAACGCTTATGAAAAATACATGTTTTCTGTGACTGAAACGTCACTTCATATGATCCTACAAACCATAAAGGCATAAAATGCCTAGAGTGTTTGTCAGGTCTTGCCATTGGGCTCTGTGGCAATAACTAGACCGGATTAATAAGCACTAATAAATTCAGACTGACATTAGTCTGGACTACTTTAAGAACGGTTCTTATAAAACCCAGTGATTCCGGTTTTATAAAAAACATACTTATTTCTCAGTCCAGACTAATAAGAACTGTTGACAGCGTTCAGACGGACAAACTAGTCAGGACTACTTTCAGTTAGTCCGGACTAACTGTCTGTGTGAAAATGCCTCCAGTCAACAACTTTATCGCTCATTTCCCCAAGTTACCTGTTTACTGCAAGGTTTCACTTAGGGGCCCTGTAGCAAGCTCAGGGAGGTACAGTGGGACTCACTGTTGCAAAATAGTATTTGCAAACAGTTTTAATACATGAAATAGGAGCCAGATGAATGCCCTCAGGAATAAATCAATGAAATTGGGAAGCACTCCCTTAAAATAAGGAATGTGTGGGGTCAGCCTATCAGTGCCAGTAATTTATACTGATGAACTTAAAGGGGAAAATGTCCTTGTAATCAGTAGTTAAAATGAGGCTTGGCTAAGAAGAGGGCCCAACCACACCCCTACCTCACCTACTAAAATCGTTAAGGGAAGGCTCCCAGTTATATGAAAAAAGAGAGGCTGTGCTGTGCCAACAGAGCGGAGTAACACTTGTTCAAAGTGAGAGGGAAGGAGCTAGTTCCAGCACCTTAAATCCCAGAACTTGGCCACTAAAATGGTGATTCCTCCACACGTTTGTCCAGCTAAAATGGAAATCCAAATGCTAGTGGGGAACATCTGTGCTGAGAGAAGTCCCTTGTGCCCCGGGAATGTCTTCCCATTCCCTTTTCCCCCCCTTCCCCATTTTAAACCCATGGCTGAAACAATATTATAGATTAGGAAAAAATTAAAATCCCTATACAAACAAACAAAAACCAGCCAGAAGAGCTGCAGCTCTGAATTGCTAGTTTGTTCAGGAAGCCCAAAGAGAAGGCCTCGCCACTAGCTACTCTGTGGAAATGACTGCAAATAACTTGTGAAGACTGACATGTCTGAGGCCTGTGCATCCTTGGTTTTTTTTGTTCAGTTTGGTATCTTCACTTCTCTAATACCCATTAAAGTGGCTGCCAGCACCATCTTGGAAAGGTCTGAGCATGCTCAGAAGGAGCCATTCGGTTCATCTGAGCATGCCCAGTTATTTTATTATTTTTTTAAAACTTACCCAGTCTAGAGAAGCCATGCATCACTGGGGCCCCTCCAGAGGGACTCTATTGTGTGGACTGCCTTGGGAACTGAGTTTCCCCCCGTTGTGGAGCACTGAGCAGCAGCTGGGAGGTAACAGCTGATTGGCTCAGCCGAGGGAATCCCACATGCCTCATTTCCGGCCCAGGACAATTTGAGCAGAGTGACGCCGACGGCGGTGCCGGAGGCACGCACCATGGGTAGCGTGCCTAAGGGCTGCGTGCGCAAGGGCGTGCCCTTGGTCACACGGCCTTAGGCTCTGGCCAGGTCTAGGATGACTGCCCCCTTGGAGAAGTTGGTTCCTGCTGGTCAATCCAGTCTGGTTTGCTGTATTCGGGGTGATCTGCTTTGAGGAGAGGTGGACACAATGGACAAAAAATGGGGAAGAGTGTCTAACTCCCCATTGGGAGTCCCAGACCAACCCAGGTTTAAGCAGGCGAAGATACTGGATTTTGCCCATTGTATTGTTAATGTTCCCCTTTACAATAGATTTGAGTTCTTGGAATTGGGAAGAGAAGAGGGAGAACCTGATATTAATTGTATATCTCAGAACCCTTGTGAGATGTCCCAGCAAGAATCGGCTGCCCCTAGATTAGCAGCTAAGGCAATAGAGGCCACAAGGGAATCTGCGGGATTTCAGGGAAAGTCCACTTTAAAGCAATGCTGCTCCCAATTATTGGAGATTGCTTCCATGTGGCAAGTCAGCATTAGTAAGTAGAGTAGCATGTTGGATCAAATCCATCTGCAACTCCTGGGAACTTCTGGGACCTTAAATAGTGACTCCCGCAATGGCCAGAAGATGATATCCCATAGGGTCTATCCAGAGAGAAGGGATGCGATTGACACTGGCAGCATTAGTGGCCCTGCAACCGTGGCTGATGCTTGTAGTAATATAGCCCCCCGTAAAATGCAGACGGTGAGCCAGACCATCCAGGCCCCTCGCACTAGAACCAGATTGCTGGCAGGGTGCAGATTATCTACACCAAAACGAATGATAATTAAGGAATCAGCTATCCTTCTGATTATCAGGCTCTTGGGGAATGGGACTATTCCCAGCTAGGCTACTAAGGCAATGATTGCTTGCAATATTACCTTCTTTGTGGGTGCCAAGCTCGACCCTAAGGACATTGAAACATTTATTTTTATTAAGGATTTTACTAATTTGAAAAATCTTAAGGTTTTCTTCAAAAACCCAGTATGGGTCACTAGGCTGTTTTGTATAAGATGTTTTTTGAAGCAGTGGGGGTTTTCTATTGATAGGGCTTTAATTATGCCCTGGAGAGCCATACCCCCACAAATGCCCACATGGAGGGGTTAGGTTCACCCCCTGGCGACATGGTAGAGGAACCAATAGATTCAGAAGTCTCTTCAGCAGTGGCCCCTCTGAAGTCTAATCCCGGGGAATATCCTTTGTCTGCTTCTGGTAGAGTAGATATTGGGACTGCCCGGTCTGATATTAGGGCCCTTTCCAGGATGATCCCGGAGCTCCAAAGGAGCGAGGATGAGGACAATAACTCCAATAGATCTGATATGAAATCATGTCCTCCTAAAATTGATGCTACTCAAAAGTTCTAGCGACAATGTGCTCACTTTCTTAAATTTCTGTATGCGGGTGACTAGAAAGTTTTAAACGGGAGGCAGTTTCAAACCCAGATGGACAGTTTATTTTCGTCTCGAGCCCCAGTAGAAGTGTCATTGATTATTTGTGTATCCAGGATATGTATTTGGACGCTTGCTTAGATTTTCAGGTGCTAGTAGAGGGTTTTAGTGACCATATCCCGATCTCTATGCCATATGCTCCCCTTCGATATCAAAGTCGGTTAGATATGTCCCCTCCCATCATTTGGAGGAGAATTCTTCGGTTAGCCCCAGCAGGATTAGATGGTCATCTAACGTGGAAAGGAGATGCATGGGGCTGTATCCTCAGGCTAATTTTGTAGAGTTAAAACAGGATTTTCTTTCCTCCCTTTCAATGGATTCGGTGCCGATTTATGATTTGTTTGACAGGCTTCTTAGGAAGTTTGGGACAGTTCTAACAGAGGAAAAACCAATATGTCATGCAGCACTAGTCCCTACCACTGCCCCTAAATGGTTTGATAGGGATTGTTTTAGGCAAAGGGCTACTCTTAGGAGAAGTGCCAGGGCATTGCAGCGGCATAATAATGATGAGTCAGCCAAACGGTATGCTTACGACAAGTATACTTATAAGAATATGGTTAAAAATAAAAATAAACTGTTCCAGCAGAATGCCTGGAAATTTCTAGTTCAGGCAGTTGGAGAAGGGGATTGGGTGCAATTCTGGGTCCTGGTAAAGAAGGGGTTCAGATCCTCACCGTTACAGATGCTGCCTGATCTGGGGGCATGGCAGATTCATTTCTCAGGCATTTTTAATAAAATGCCTGATATCTCTATATTAAATCGAGATCTGCTTGCTAATAGTCCTTGCTGGCCCCCTGTGACGGTCAAGGAAGTTAGATCTCTTTTGATTAAATTTAAGGACCTGAAATCCGCTAAGGCAGAGGTTTTGGTTAGGCTTTCTGATATTAGCCGGCAGGAGGACTCTGCCAGTGTTTCTGAGTGTTCTTTTTTGTCTTATTATTTTTCCTTGGTAGCCAATTTTGCAAGTCCTGCCAATCACCTGCTGAAAAATTACTCTTTTAGGAAGAATTGTTTATTTTTTCAGGCCCAATTGAATGTCCTTCCTACTCAGATGCTCGAGGGGCGCGATGCAGGAATACCATGTCATTTAAGGCTGTGTCCTTTTGATAATTTGGAGGCCGAGTCTTTGGAGCACATTCTGTACACATGCCATTTATATGATCTTTTCAGAGAGACTTGGTTATCCAAATGTATATGTCTCTTGCCTGGTAGAACGTCTTTAGAAATTTCCTGTTATCTTGTGTCTGATTCCTCTGATTCAATGACTTTCGCAGTAATGTCTTTTCTTCTTAATGTGTTTGAGGTCCGCTGGAAGTTTCTTTCATTTAGAGCTGATATGTACTTAGTATTCACAGTCCTATATTTTGTTTTTTAATTTATTTTATATCTATTTGTATGGGTCATGTTTGACTGCCAGATGTTTATCTCCTTATGAGTTGTATTTGATTTAAATTTATTTTACCCGGTTGGGTACTGTATTGTATTCTTTTGCTATGGCGTTATCGCCACGCTAATAAATTGAACTGAACTATCTGTTAATTATGATAAATCAAAAGTTGTGGTTGCCGGGTGCTGGTATAAGGGCCAGGTGTGGCTCCTTGATAAAAAAAGGGTTGGAGCAAGTATCATCGTATAGATATCTAGGATTACTTTTTAATTCTTCCACCTCTCGGAAATCACATATTGAAGCCTCTAGGCTGAAAATAAGGCAGGCTACTTTAGCCCTCTTGCGATTTTGGAGATGTCATGGGGATCATTTGATCCCTCCGGCATTAAAACTATGGGATTCGAAGGCTCGACCAAGTGGCTTGTATGGTGCAGAATAATGGGGTCTTTTTGCCCCTGATTCCTTCGATTTGCTACAAAATATTTTCTTGAGGGTGCTACTGGGGGTACCTAAGAGTACCCCAGCTTGCCTTTTATGTTTAGAAATGGGGGTGTATCCCTTGAGTGTCAAGCTGGCTGCTAATCCTCTGACCTATTGGTTAAGGGTGGGTGAAATGATGGAAGATAGGTTGCCACGTTTGTGCCTGGAGGAAGCAAATACCTGGTCTGCCCACAGGCTATGGTTGGGTAGAGTTGGGAGTCAGCTGCAGAATTTGGGCTTATCACCTGAACTGCTTAAGATCCTCCCATTTAAGGAACGAAAGTTAGCTATTCTGAGGCAACTCACGGATCAGGCAATACAGTGGGACTTGGGGGCAATCCAGGTATTGAAGTGTGCTCCTTTTTATAAATTGTTTAAAAGCACCTTTGGTTGTGAAATGTATTTAAGGCTGATTGATGACCCTGTAGTCCGCAGAGCCCTGATACTCTTAAGATTTGATCTGCTCCTCACTAAAGTGCTCCAGGGGAGATGGGATGATCTCCCGTATGGAGAAAGGATTTGCTCTTGTAATTCTGGGGAAGTTGAGGACTTGTTGCATTTATTATTTACCTGCTCTCTCACCTCGTATTGGAGAGAATTTTATCTTGGGATCTAGCTCCTCGGGCGAACTTACTCTCCCCCTGAGCAATTATTGCTATCCTGTCTGTCATCTAATTCTGATAAATTATTGCATAAAGTGGCTAATTTGGCACTACAACTTAGTAAACGTTGAATCCACTTTTACAGAGGTTTTGCTGATTATTTCTCGATCACTGAGGATTTTAAAGGTAGTTATGGCAATTATCTAGTCAGGCTTGGATGGCCATTAGTTATGCTATTCTTATTTAATCAATTGTGGGCAATGTTCGGTTTGATATTGCTTTATACCATCTTGTATTGTGCTGTATTGATTTGTTTGTGTTTCTCTTGTCTTTTATTTCTTTTGCAACGGCCTTTTGCCATGCAATAATAAATTATTAATTATTATTGTTATTGTTGTTATATTACTCATTAAAGTATTGTCTTGGAGACTGGATTGTTTTAACTTTTTCAGTGAAGAATGACCTAATGTATTAAATACCACTCCCTTCTCCTCCGACTCCAGCTTTCCACTTTAACCCCTGAATCCAACTCCTCAACTAACTTGGATAAGGTAATTAGCCTGTGATAACTTTTACTGGACCAGCAACAATATTCCAGTAGTCAAGCCTGCGTCCTAGTAAGCGCCCATCCTTTTTGGTCATTTGTAGTGAGAGATCTTTATATCAGAACAGACTGAATCAGGCCACCACTGAGGTGAAATTAAGTAGATATTACCTGACATGCATTTCTGTTCTCCTTAGCCATAATCTTTAATTCTCCTTTATCACAACAATATGTACTAGGAACAAATTGTCACTGATGTAGTGCATTGAATGGATATAAAGGGATCTTTTCACTCTCTGTACCTCCAGTTATGCTAATGCAGTTTCCAAGACCCCGCCCACATGTCACTGGAAGACCAGTCTACCAATGCACCATAAATTCTCAGAGTGGATATTTACAGAACAGCTTTTTGTCCAACTGTTCTAACTGCTGGCACATAACAAATCACTGGAGGACATCTGTAGAACCTCTTGGGTATTTCATTGGTTGCAACGGGAATACTGGAAAATGTAGTGTATGGGGAAAATGACACCACAGCTGTGAAAACGAAGCTAAAGCATCCCTCCTCCTTCTCCTCCCTTCCTGACTGATTTGTTTCCCCATCCATTTGGTTTGAGGATGATGCAAATCGCAAAACACACAGGAACCGTTATGTCACTGAGCTGCTTGGGCTATTATGGGGACAGTTTTAAATGTGATAAAGAGAATTGTTCTGGATTTAAGAGGGTCACTGTAGTCTGTGGTGTGAGAAGGTTGAAGAAGCTCCTAAAGTTAGATCAGCATAACACATACTAGAAGGTGTGTCCTGAATAGAGGAACTGGCATGCAGATATTTTTAGTGTGACTATCAGGTTTCTTAGGATGGAAAATTGTAGAGCTCTGTTCCAAAAGATTCTATGAAGCTAGACAGGATAACCTCAAAATATAAGCAGTGTTAAAAGTCTTGCTACTGTTTCCAGCCAGGAATACAAGTCAAAAGACATGAGGCCGCATTACTGCAGAACGGAATGTAGAAGAGATGGAATATGTTAGGGCAAGCTGTGGTTTATTAGGTTCTTTCTTTTAACAGGCTGCTTTCCAGTTGATAGGACAATATTGCATACTTTAGCTGTCTAGATCTGAACCGTAATATTCTCGTGCAGTATTAGTGGTGCCTAGTGCTCTGAGCCCCCATCAGGTGAGCTGAGCTGAGCTGGTACATGGCTGCCACACAGAGTCTGCTGCCAGCTACAATACACTTTTACAGTCTTCCACTCTGTACGCAACATCTGAGAAACACGTACTAGGACTACACAGGCTGGATGTACAAATGTTCCAGTTCAATTTCTGCCTCCTTCCTTCATATAGGTACTGAAATCCACAACTGATAATGGGAAACGGCATTGCTCTGTTAAGATGCTAGGTTGTTTGTAGGGTTTGTGTGCCTGTGTTTGGTAGTTGATTACATAGGATAGCCATTTTATTTTATGTGAAATACATACTTAATTACTAATAAAGAAACTGCATGCCTGGCTCAACTAAGAACACTAGCCCTGGTGCAAGTAATGTTTGAAATCCTGAACAAAACAAGGCTACACTATGCTAGGCACATAACAGATGTAGAATGCATTCTCCTAATGACCTGAAGGGCTTACAGTGGTTCTCAAATTGGGGGACGAAGAGAACAGAGTACGGACCCACTGGGGGCACCATAGAAGGTATTTCTGGCAGGGGGGGGGAATAAAAGAAGCACAGCTTCCTAACCTGTAGCTCCACTCTGACTGAGCTAGGGGGGGAGTTCCAAAATGGTGGATAGCAAGGGGGAAAGATTGGGGAGGCAAGGGTAGGTTGGCAAGCTGTACAGGGAGCAAGATGAACATGCAGGGGTGGGTTCAACTGCCACAAGCATGAGGCAGGGGGGCACAGTTTAAAAAACTGAGAACCACTAGTCAAAGGCAGTAAGACAAACCGCACGCGCTCCTAGCGGCTCTCTTGCTAGGGGCCTGCAACGCTTCACTCTGCATGCTGTCAAGCAATAACGCCTCATCAGCTTTCAGTGCTGCAGTGTATCCCTGCTACTGTTACAGGAATGCAGTGTCTCTCTGGTCAATGCTGATCACTTGGATGGCTCCTGAGCCAGCCAGGATTGAGTGCCATTGGTCTAAGAGATCAGTCCCACACATGCTTAGGCCTATGCAGAACACTGGGCACCAGCAGTAATCCCACCTGAAGTCAAAGGAACTTCATACAGGCATGAGTCTGTTTGTTCATTTATTTTAGAAATTTTTACCCCACCCATCCTGACACAGGCAGCTCTGGGCAGCTTACAGTCAACTCTGTTAAGATGATAGTTGTTTGTAGGGTTTGTGTGCCCGTGTTTGGTTTGTTGAGGATTGAGATTCTCCTAAAGAAAATGGGGGAACACAGTAGCATAAACAAAGTATTGTGATTACAGCTGAAATGTTTGGGGTAAATATGAATTTCGTATGACTTTGTAGCCATTGTAACAAACCAGATACAACGTGCTATTCATTTCATTTGTGGCTTTCAGTCTCCATGTTGGTTATTTTGTCTTCAGTATTTTGGTTACTTGCTTTATTTGGCAACTTTGTTTGCGTGTTTCAGTCAATGCATTTATTTGGTGCTTTTTTGCACTTCAGCAGCACTACTTCACATGGTTGTGCAGCACATTGTCAGAATCTGCTTTCCAGCTGAGCCCTCTCTGCACTGGCAAACCCAGCCTGCCACACCTATCTTAGCCTTGTAGGCTTCCTGGCCTCACCTTGTCTCCTGATTGACCAGCCTGTCAGCATCCCATATAAAAGAGTTGCAGGAAATAGCTTCCACAGGCTGGTAAATGTTTCCCTTGCTGTTGACAAGACTTGGACCGGTCTTCACCTTGTTTGCATCTGCCCTGCCTCCCTAATTCCCAGGATCACAGTCAGCCTTACTACAGAGCAACCTGGGGCAGCTGCCTGGATCCTGCTCTTTCTGGGGGCCCCACACTGGTCTATGTTTTCACCATGACTGTGTGTGGGGACCTAACTCCATCCTAGTGGGCCCCCAAACACAACCACATTTAGGGCCCCATGCAGGCTGCCACTAACAAGATGAGACTACAAGGGGGCCCCACATCTTATATTTTCCTGGCCCCCACAAATTCTAAATCCAGCCCTGCCTAGGACCCAGCTTCTTGTCCCATGGTCTTCTCTTCTCCTGGAATCCTGCCAGCCACACCAGATCTTCATCTCTGGCCCCGATGTGTGTTCCTGTCATTGCACTCCTCCAGTCTCCCTGCACAGCTGTCCTCCTGCTCAGGTCCCCATTCCTCCCCCCTGCCTGGATACTTTCCCCATATTTGAACTACCCTCCAGCCCAGCTGCTAATAGGGACTGGCTCCTGGCTTCAACCCACTCGACTATGCTCCTGGGACTCCCACTCTGGCCCCTTATCCTGTTCTGACTTATCTCCAGTCCTGCTCCTGCTCCTGCTCCAACCAGTAGACATAACTGCCTATGCCTGGGTGTCTGACACACAATGTTGCACAACAGTGCTATTGCACAACAGTGCTGTAACAGCGTGGGGAGTATTGGAGCAATCCTGCGAAACAGTACCGCTGAAATGAACAAAGTAACAGAAGTACCAAAATCAAGTGACCAAACTACTGAAGCAAGGTTTCCAAATATGCAATATTGCTTCACTAAGAAAAAATGTGTTCAGAAGCTTGTTCCTTTGAATGGACATACAAATAATCATCACAAATATGAAATGGCATATTCATTTCAGCTCTAATTATCATCCCCATTTTACATATGAGAAATTGCCTGTTGGCAATACTTGAGAAACTGAAAGAAGCATCCAGCACTGTAAAGACCAACATCAGTGCAGAATAGGGGTGAAACGGCAAGCGGCAGCTGTTTTTGTTGGACATGTCCAATCTGACACCGCCTTCATGTACACGGCAAACCCCACTGAAGCAGCGGCACTTATCGATATTTTTTGCCGCTTTCCGCTCAAGCATATAATTGTTCTCCTCCTTTTTGAAAGTTTCAGAGACTCTTCTGGACTTCCATAAACTGTCGCAAGACTTCTGGAACTTCCATATTATTTTGTAAAATTATGTAAATTGCCATGAACTTCCATGGGACAACTGACAAAAATTGTCGCAAATGTCGCTAAAACTGCCGTAAATTGCCGTGAAGTATTGTAAATTGCCATTTGTCGCTGTCAGCCCAGTAGCAGACAAGCCGAAAAAGCAGCAGCCCAAAGCAGAACGGTAAACAATGCTGCTGCTTCAGGCCTAGTGCAGAATGGGATACACAGTGAGGAGTTTTGACAACTCATTGAACTCTGTGGAACTACTCCCAGCACATACTGCTCTAGCATTAAGACTTTGCCAGATAATGAGAGTGTCAGTAAGTAGAGGAAAAAGAAAGTCATGTATTTGTAAAATATGGTAATATGATCCCTTCCCTTCATTTCCTGTTGAAAATTTTATACTCTGCTTCTTCTCTCAAATTTCTGGCTCTCGCCTATCTCTGAGCTATTTTGCCTTGTGCAATTAGAACCCCCAATAGATTTGCATTTCTCTTTATTGAGGACTTTGTTAAAGTGGCTATATAATGCTTGTGTTTCCCTTTCCTCAGCAACCTCCCCTTAACACAGCAGCTTTGGTTCTGCTCAGAGGAAGGGATTCTTCTCCCCTGCGTGCTGCATTTCTTGAGAGAATCAGCAGAATTATCTTTGTCTTCCTCCTCAACTCTTGTGATAAAATGTCTTCCTTCAGGCTCCAATTCCATAAAATCTATGGAATCCAAGAACACAGAACTGTCTTTAATCTGCTAAGAGTATTCCTGCTGCTAGACTATAACAAAGCTGAGAGGCAGGTCTTCCTTATAAGTTGGGCCTGAAAACTATTAGGGATGGGTGAATGTGGTTTGGAAGTTTGGAGTTCGAACTGAACTCGACCAGTTCAGTCGACCGAACCGAACTCGATTTTCGAACTGAACCGAATTTCCGAACTCGGCTCTGTTCGCCCATCCCTAAAAGATAATATTCTATTTAGTTCAATGGGGTTTGAATTTCCAAACTTTGTTTGGAAGTTTGGAGTTCGGACCGAACTCAAATAGTTCGGTCGACCAAACCAAATTTCCAAACCAAACCGAATTTCTGAACTCGGTTCTGTTCGCCCATCCCTAAAAACTATGCACTTAAGGAGTTGTTGATACTTTTTGACCAGCTGTTATGATGAGGCCTCCATCCTGTAATCAGGCATACCCTGCAGTATCTATTCTTTAATCAGGAGTACATTTCCCCATCAGAAACTACCCCCTGCTTGGTTTTAAACATTGTATTCCTATGAACAAAAACAGAGTTAAAGTGAGTTGAGGGCTAGTTACTTTAGAGTAAGTGTTTGCATGAACAAGCCCTAACTTGTTGGAGGCAACCTTCAGGAGACAGGTTATTTCCCATAATTCAGGGGTGGGGAATCTCTGCCCGTGGGCCAAATCTGGCTTGTGGCTTTTTTTCATTTTCCTTCTTTTTTAATTTGGCCCCTTTTTAAATTTGTGGATCTGGCCCATGGATCCATTCCCTCATAGATTGGTGATGGGCAGGCGGTCTGCACATGTGCAGTGGCCATTTCGTGCATGTGCAGACAGCTGCCTTTTCCAAAATGGCAACAATGGTGCCACCGCCACCATTTTGGAAAAGTCTGCACGTGTGCAGAATGGTCTAGCAGCCACTTTCCACATGCACAATGGTTTATTTGTATCTAAAATATAAAAATTACTATTTAAACAAAAAAAAGTATTTAAATACAATAAATTCATATTACAGATCTGTAATTTAAATCCGGAATTAAAGAACCAGAAGTGTAATACAGATCTGTAATCCCCACCCCACCCCAGATGTTGATCCCTAGTTGACACCTCTCCTGACTTCACTTGGAGTCTACAGGTTTTGGCCCAGAGTGTCCAGACCTCCAGGGGCGGCAGGGTGGGGAGTCTGTCGGAAAGGGCATGGGCCATAGTGACTTTCCCACCCCTTTGAAACATGGCCCTGCCCCCATGGAGTGCCACTACTTCATGATGTTCCATAAGGAGTAGGATTCCATGAGAAAGGGGTGTGACAGCCCCTTTGTCATGTCCTCTGTGGAGTGTTTTGATGTCATGGTACCCAGTAAGGGGTGGGAGGGACACAAGAAATGCATATGGCAGCCCCTTTTCCCCACCCCCTAGGTGAAAGCCCAGAGGGAGGTAGTAACTCTGGGGACACCTGCACTCCACGTGGACACAGACCTGTGAAGTCTACTGCTTGATGATCCCAATTTCAGGGGCTGGTCTGCTGCCCTATCTCTTTTGCCTCTTGCTGGACTGCAGCAGGCAGGGCTCAGATTTCCTCCTCTGTTTCTCAGCCGTGAGCTGCTAGGGCTGGGAATGCACAGATAGGCACAGCGGGAAGGGAACCCTGGAGTACACTCCCAAATAGGGGTGAAACAAATAGGCAGTTCTGTATTCACTGATGTTGTTCTAACATTTGGATAGGCAGCTGAATATTTATTTATGTATTTATTTAGGTTTCTATGTTGCCCTTCTCCTGAGGAACTCAGGATAACCTACAATATTCTTTAAAAAACCAAACAAATCACAGTACGTATAAACAAACTGGCTTAAGTCCCCATAAAATACCCACCCACCAAAAGCCACTCCATCTACTCCCACTGCTTTATCTTTCACCCAGAGGAGTTCGTCCCCATGCTATGCCTGTAACGCTTCACTCTCCTAAGGAGGTTATGGCAAAAAAAACCTCACACTTTCCCTATCCCTGTACCTCCCCACAGGAAGGGTCACAGCGCACCCACTCAGTCCCCCGAACATTTCACAATCACCTCCCCTCCCATCATTTTCCATCCTACCCCCACCTTAAAACTCCAAATCAGTTTTAATAACAAAATGTAGGATGGTCTATCAGACACTGGGAAATGCAGGAAAACCACAATGTCTTTGGCCTCACACCTCAAACGCTGTCAAATGGCTGCCCAACAAAACAGCACCCATGGGCAGACAGTGGCACCTATACCACCAGCAGCCCCTAAGTACCCATGTTTGCAGGAGAAGACACAAACAAGGGACATGGCTAAGGCAAAATAGCACCAGGTGGAGGCATCTCACTTTTTCCCTTCCCTCTCCTCTTTCCTACCACAGGTAATATCCACATTGAAACAGTTTAGTTCGTTCAATTTGGTTTGGCAGGCTCGCATCAGGTTCGTTTGGCTTGTTTGGTTCAGGTATCCTGTGTGGCACATGCATAATAGTGCTAGACATTGCAAACTAAACAAACCAAACCAAAGCCAACGGAACAGAACAAATATCTAGTCTGGTGGATTTGATTTTATGTGACCGAATTTGATGTATAAGAGATTCACCATGAACATTCATTTCACCTGTACTCCAGTGAGGAGCCAGCAACACAAGTGGTGGCGCCTCTGAAGCTGGGCTCGGGGCTCCCTCTCCACCACTCCCTACTTCCCTGCCTCCCACACTTATGGAAAAAATAACAGGAAAGAGATCTTCTCCTGACTGGGAGAGAAGAAACAGAAAAGGCAGAAAGAAGGAGGGGAAAGATATACAGAGAAACTGCAGAGACACAGAAAGAGAGGCTGAGATAAAAAGTGAGAGACAGGGAAATAAGTGAGACAAAAGAGACAATCTCTACAAAGTGTACAGATTTGAACAATACAAATTTAGGGTCTCAAGCTGGCCGTGTTTGCTGTCCCCACCACAGTCCTCTCACCTGCTTATATCAGTGGTTGTTATACTTTATTTGCATGCAGGACTAAGCCATGTCAGTGCTATTCTAGTTGTTTAAATACCGTATTCTTTATTAATCTTGTGTGTTGCTGACTGCCATTACTTCCTCTTGATAACACAGTCTGAAACGGCAGTTGACACTGCTTCTGTCTGGGTATCTTCCCATAGGATTGGTTATAAAAACGATTAAGGCCAGAGTTGCTTAATTCTCCCATTTCTGATCATTTAATTAGAAGCGAGAATCTAATGTGACACAGATGTTAAGGAGGGGCTCCTTTAAAGCTGTTATTACTTGGATTGTATGTCACAGTTCTGTGATAAGCTTGAAGCAGCTGTAACAGGAAACAGAATACAATAGCAGAAGAGCTAAGATTCAGATTTAAAGAAAATAATTTTAAATGCAAGGAACACTGAGAGATAACAAATAGCAAACATTTTTCTGTTTTTGGTTAAGCCTTCCTATATAGATAAACTACTGACTGGACACATGTGGAATGGAAAGCAACAGTATTATTGACCTGCCTGTAAAGCAGATTGTAAACAGCATGTAAATGAATTTTCAGATGATACTAGCAGTGTGATCCATTAGGTGGCTTACACCAATACTGGGAGGGCAGACAGGGCTGCCCCCTTTCTCTGGGAGGAAACTTGGAGGGGTTAGGAGGACATTACAGGGGGCAGGGTAAAGGGACCCCCTTTCTAATGTTGCTCTGCTCCATGATATGCCACCGCTCCGCATGGGGCGGCGGGGCGGGGCAGATCTGAAAGTCCCTGTGGCCTCTGCCCTTTCTGATATGCCCTCTACCCCCTGAAAACCTTGATCTAGGGGTTAGTCGCAGGTACTCCTGCTGACCCAGAAAAACTGGAGCTTCCTCTGGAGACTCTGGATCAAAACCCTGCGCGCTCTTGTCAGATGAACACAATCGGCGGGTGGTACCCACAAGAGGGTGCTCCCAGCTGACTACAAGGATTGCAGTGGAGTGTGTCCGAAGAGGCAGTCTTTCAGATAGATGGGGTCCAGGAAATTTAAGGCTTTAAAAGGTCAAAAACAGTTTGTAGTAAAGCATGAAGCAGTGAGTTAAAACTCTGTGTGACCGTGCCTGAAATCCCATATCCCACTTTGGGCACCTAAGGCAGACCCTTTTTTCATGGATGCCACACAAACAACCCACGCTGGGTGTGTGGGCAGGTGTGCAATGCGAGGGTGCGTCCATGCTGTGGGTGGGGGGATGGGTGTTCATCTATGCAAACAGTACAGGCAGTGGGTGGGTGTGCGTGTGCACTCCCGACACACACTCACCTCCACCCATCACCCACCCACAGAGCCATTTGACAGAACAGAGGAGGCTCCGTGGGTGGAAATGGGTGTGTGTCCATGGGAAAGGGCACACACCCACCTTCACCCACCCTGGCAGCACACCCATCCCACCCGTGGGCGGAAATGGGTGTGTGTCAGTAGGAAATGCCACACACCCGCCTCCATCCACCGCAGCAGCACACATCCCCACCACCACCCCATTGCTGCCTGTGTAAAAAGGGCCAAAGATAGACAAGCTGGGAGATATTTTAAAAAGAGCAGCAAAACAGGCTAGAGGCATGCACCAAAGAAAGAATACTGGTGAGATACAGCAGTCCTGATGTGTACGGAAGTCCCACTGAAGTCAATGGGAGAACCATCGACAGAATGTTAGCCAGGTCATGCCCTAGATTTAGATACATGCCATTTAAGTAAGCAATGATGAAAGGGCAGTGTTCATGTTCAACATGGAGTGTGTTCACAGCCCAGGATAGTGTTAGTGAACTGACCACTCTGTATGACAGACTCCCTGCCTGAGCTAGCCAAGCAGTTCTTGGAGATGGGGTTGAGGACCCCCAGACTTATTGTTCTGGGTAACTTAACCATACACGCCAAGACCAGCTCTTCAGGGCTGGAGCAGGTCTTCATGTCCTCCATGACCCCAGTGGATCTATCCCAGATAATAACTAACCCAATGCATGAGGTGGAACATGTATTGGACTTAATATTCTGCATCAGCCTGGAAACTGAGATTCTTACTGAGGGTGTCTCAAAAATGGTGTTGTCATGGTTTGAGCATTACCTCCTGAGGGCCCAGATCCCTGCCCGCTTCGGACCCCATTGAAGGGGTGAACCACTGGAGTTAGGTTAGCCTACCACTGGAGACTCATGGAGCCAATAGATTTCTAGAACTCTCTAGGGGATCTACTCACTGGTCTTCACAATTGCTCTGTTTATGCCGATTGAAGGTATCTAGGCGTCCATTTCTGCTGCTGCAATGGCACAGGTCCCCTCTGGTATATGGGCAGGCCTTAGGTGGTTGAAGCGGGAGGGTGGGTAGTCGTTGGAGCACAAGTAGTACTCGACTCATGCTGAAGCCAACCAATTGTAGCATTGATCTTTTTTGAAGCACTATACTGCGACTGTGGCGGCAGCAGCAAATAAAGCTTTCTTCTCTGCTGCAGCGTCTGTCTGCAAAGTGCTGTTTGGCAGAGACGTTTTGGGTGCTGAACAGCTGGTCATGAATTGGGGTTGTGTCCTCCTGGAGTGAGAATAATCTATTGTGAGGCATTTACCACCTATTTTGCAGACAAAAATCACTAGTATTCAGCACAACTTGGGAACTACTGTTTTGGATACAGAGCTAGGGTTCAAGGTTGGAGAAGTTTTGTCTCGTCTTGTTGTATGCCATAGACTCAAGTCACCGTCTCATCTTTAGTTTCCCATCTGTGCAATGGGAATAACACCAATAGCCTCCCTGTTTCACAGGAATACTATGATGTGGAATATAAGATGGTGTGTGCTTAAAATGCTGTGTAAATGATAAGTACTAATATAGGTATGGCATATTCCAGAATAGTGACCCAAAATTCCAGTACAATACTGGAAAAGTTCAGGAGACTTAACTCGCTGAATGTCACAGACACTGCCTCCCTATGGATGTGCCTCAACCATGAATTGAAGGACTCTTCTCGAGCAGAAAAAGGAGCCTAAACACCCACGGCATGTTCAGATTCTGGGCCTCCCTGCTGAGACTTGCTAACACCATTTGTGCTCTTTTTAAAATATGGACATTTCATTCCAAATGAATTGTTTTGAGACCTGAAGCTGACATCATCCTAGCATGGAGGCCAATTCCCACAGTCACACAGATCATGTTCTGATGAACAGAGGGTAAACCAAACTAACTACTTTAATTAAATCTAGTTAATGCTCCACTTTGGTAGTGTTCAGACAAACAGTATAAACCAAAATAGTATTGTCAACCCCACCCCCCCCAAGACCGAATTATGGCTGAAGGTCTCCTCCCCTCACACTAATAAGTATTGCATGAACGGTTACTTCAAAATGCAAACCAGAAGGGAATATGCAGCTTACATATTTCTCTTCCTACTCCTGAATAACATTTATTTTTAGCACTCTGTTCACATGAATACTGTTTCAGGAGTAAAACAGAAGTAAGGCCCAATTACATCGAATTAACTGTTTGTTGGAACTTGCATGAACAGAGAGCAGTTGAGCACTTTTTTCCTTTCCTAGGTGTAATATTTTTCCAGTTGCCTCTTTCAAATTTTGTCCTATTGTTTTCAGCCCAAATCTCCAAACTACTGAGACCATTCAAGGAGCGGATTGTAGGACTAGCGTCTGATCCAATCCGGTGGCCTAGGGATAAAAGGTTCCATGTCCTACTATAGGTCTAGTTCTTGTGAATGCAAGCATTTTATATATTCCGGGGGGGGGGGGGGGGTTGCCTCTGTTAGCTTGCACTAAACTCCAAAGCACTGAGTTTACAGAACACTTTAACATAGAATCCTGCACAGCTTCCCATGCAACCTCAACCTTTGTAGAGCATACACAGACTTGTCTCCTAGTTTCTTAGCAGACTATAGCTTGCTCTCAGTTTATAATGCAGAAAAGAAAGTGCTATGAAAGAATCCCCTTTCACCTACTTTGCTGTTTAGCTGAAATTCACTGCCTGCCAACAAAGGAGGTCTCCAGTTGCCTATAAATGAAGGGTCGGATTGCCCCCTCTACTGTTCTTTCTGAAGTACTGCCAGACCTTCCCTCGTGAAAAGTCTTCGGGTGGTTTAGGTCACATGAATGAGTTTTATGCTACAGGTCTGTTCCAGCGTTTGTTGTGGAATTGCATTGTAACAGGGCAGAGTCCCTGTGGGCTGCGGGCCTTCAAGAGACAGCTAGCGTCAGCAGAAGGACTAGGTTAGTGGGCCTGAAGGTGCTGCCATTAGCAAGCGATAGCGCCTGACAGGAAGTAGCCCAAGCTTGTAAGAGCTCTGCCTAAGAAACTGGAGCTCAGAGGGTGTTACCTGAACTAGGGGCTTGCTGGGCTCCAGAGGGTGTGCCTGGTCCAGAAGCCAAGAGAGCCAGAGGGAATGTGCCTGACTACAGAGTGGCTTGGGAATCTGATGTACAGACATTGTGTATGGACTGTAGAGAGAATAAAGGGCTGTAGCTGATTCCCCAGAGCGAGTGATGCTGCCAGGACTCTCAGCCAGGCAAGCCCATCCCTGTCACAGAGTGAGAGATGACTGTGAAGCCATCTAGGTTATATAGGGGTTGGCCCACGGCAGGGCAAGCTTGCTGCGTGTGAGTGGAGACCTGAGCCCAGAGAACAGTTGGGAGTGGGAGTGAGACAAAAGAGCAGCCTGGTGTGTGCCCACTGGAGGAGAGGCGAGCCCTGGCCTGAAGAGAAGAGAGAGACAAAATGGTGGCTGGAGGAGTGCACCGCAATTGGAAAATGCTGTGAAGCTTGTGAGGCTGGGTCGAGCCCAAGTTAAGACGTTGCGGTTGGAGCACACCCAACCGGCAGGAGGAAGAAGAGCCCCGCTGGGACAAGCAAGACAAACCGTGTGGGAAGTGAGGCACTGGGGTCCCTATGGGAGGGATATCCTGAGGACTTCTTATTACTGTGAACAATGCGGTCACAGTAGGAGATGGTGCCCCCACTTGATTTGATACGGGCAGAGAGACAATGGGTGTCTTTAGACATAAAAAAGATCAGGTGTCAAAACCCCTAAGCACGTGTTTGGCCGCTGTGTGTAAGCACCATAACAATCCCAACACCAATTTGGCCACCTGTTGAACACATGATGTGAACACCATTGCATTCCAAGGACAATTTGCATATTCTGGCTGAACACGTGGCCAACGTTGTGTCTAATGATATCATGTGGCGTGTTAGCAGGTACAACATGGGGAAAGAGGTGACAGCGCTTGCATGCTGAGATCAGATGGCGAGCAAAACACCAATTTGCCCCAAGATGGGCTGTATGTCTAAACAACGCCACATGGTGAACACAGGGCCAAACCGGTGTTTATATCCAGGTCAAAACACGCATTCAGACACCCGTTGATGTTATGTCTAAAGAAACCCATGTGGGGCTAATCCTGCTAAGACACAGCCCAGGCAAGCCTGTCCCTGCCACAGCATTCTAGAACTTCTTTGGCAGTTTTAGGATTCTATCACAAGGTCTACACTGTGAAGAATTACAAAAGGATCTTGTATGACTGGGCAATAAAATGACAGATGAAATTCAGTGACAGAAAGTGCAAAGAAATGTACACGGGGACTAGTAATCCTAACACTAGTAATCCATGCACACAATGCTGAGTTCTAAATTAGGTGTTACCACTCAAGAAAAGGATCCTGGAGTCATTATGGATAGTTCATTGAATGCATCAGCTTAGTGTGCAGCAGTGGTCAAAAAGATCAACAGAATGTTAGGAATTATTGGGAAAGGGATGCAGAATAAAACCGAGAATATCATCCTGGATCGGTCCCTGCAGTTGGCCAGGGGTGCCCTCTTGGAGATCCCCCAGGTGTCCCGGGTGGCAACGTTTAAGAGGGCATTCTCAATAGCTGCGCCAAGGCTGTGGAACTCTCTCCTGGCAGAGGCCCGCCTCTCTCCGGACCTTCCCTCCTTCCGTAGGCAATGCAAGACCTGGCTGTTTCGCCAAGTGTTTGGTGAGGGGGATGGGTAGTGGGTGGGTTTTTTGGGGGGAGGGGTATTTATTCGGACCTCATTTGTCTTAAGATTTTTATATTTTACATATCTAGCACAGCTGCAACTGAGGTTGGGGATGGGAAGGATACTCATGCCTCCCTCAGGGGAACACTAGGTTAATAAGGGGAGACAAAGACTACTTAGAACAAAACTTTCAATACACATAGTATGAAACTATTCTTCTTCTCCAGTCGGTGGGGAAGCAGGAAGTACTTTAGGGAGGGGTGTCGCTACTCTTTGCTAGAGTCACTAGTCGCTACTCTAGGGGGAGGGCGGCCAGGGTATCATCCCTGGCTCCCCTCCCCCTAGCTGCCTTAAATAGTCATGGCTCTGCAGGGAGGAGCCATGTGCGGGAAGCTGTTGTAGTATTATTATTATTATTATTATTATTANGTGAAACAGAGGGGATGCAGGAGATGCTGATGCAGATTTTCAAGCAAAATTTTCCAGATCAGCTACAGCTTCACAACATAGAAATTGAAAGGGTACATAGAACGCTAAGGCCCAAACCAAAAGACTCTGACCCGCCCAGGGCCATTATAATTATATTTCTAAAGTATAAGGATAAGGAAGCCATACTAACTGAATCCAGGAAAAAAAGACAACCATTGGAATACCAAGGAAACAAAATCAGGATCCAAGCAGAGACTACGCATCAGAAACCATGACACGGCGCAGGGCGTGGGCAAAATTTTACAATGAACTAAACGAAAGGGGGCTCAAACCCCAACTGTGGCACTCAGTGAAACTAGCAATTCTCGTAAACGGCAGGAGAAGGGTCTTTGAAGACACCACTGACTTAGAAATATTCCTCCATGCCCACAAACCGAACAGAGGAGAAGAAAGATGAGTCTTGCTAGCACAGGTTAAATGATCAAACACCAAAGATGTATGGGTAAAACAAAAGATTATGCATAAGAACAACTATGTATAGCGCAATAGATATATTGGAAACATGTAAAATAATGCCGGGGGGCAGGGTGGGATAGAAAGAGTAAATAAAACAAGAAACCCCCAGAGCACCCCTTAAAAAGGGGGGGAAATGGGAAATTGCATTCCCATCAGTTTTATGCTGTTAAGCAATACAAGGTATAACCAGGCAAGGTTTTATTGTTGTACATGTCTGTTGTTAAAGTTGTGTAATATGTTTTCAGCTCCTCAAGAAGCAGTGTCACTAACCATGCACACCCACCATCTCAAAGACATCTGGGACCCCAACAGAAAACAAGTTAAAGAAATCCAAATGCTAGGAGAATCTTTACGCAGTCAAACACAAATAACTTAATGGCAAGGATAACAGGTAAACCCTTAAATTTAAGATTTATGTCCCTAAATGTAAAAGGCCTAAACCATCCTGTAAAGAGAAAAAAGTCGCAGAATTGATAACAGACCAACAGATAGAGGTTTTCTTCCTGCAGGAGACACATCTGCTGCAGAAAGACTTGAAAAGGTTTGCATTTAAGGGCAAAGGGGATGTATATACTGCATGTGGTAAAAAAAAAGGGGGGGAAAAGGCAGGAGTCCTGATAGGTTTCTCATCAGCAACCGAATTTAAACTATCAGAACAAAAAAAGGACAAGGAAGGTAGATTTTTTTTAATAAAGGGTATGTTAAATACACAGCAGGTGACATTAGTTAACCTATACGCTCCAAACAAAAATACGCACCAATTTTTTCAAAAATATATCCCTCTGATCACTCAATACACAGAAGGCTTACTAATCGTTCAAGGAGACTTTAACTCCCCATTGACAATTTTAGACCACTCTACAATATCACAACTTAATCACACCCACAAACATATAGCAACAACGATAGCAGGACATGGCTTAATAGATGCGTGGAGATGTTTAAATCCCACCACAAGAAGCTACACCTTTCACTCAAACAGACACAACACATACACAAAAATAGACTACTTGCTAACAGAAAAAGACATGCTGCACAATTGCAGTAATTGTGAAATAATCCCTATCACACTTTCAGACCATAATGCATTGATCTCTACCTTTCACTGGAATAGAATTACAAACCAAAAATCTCGCAGTTG
>QEPC01007489.1:33720-75434 GCA_003113815.1 Sphenodon punctatus
AGATCCTATACAAGGCTATGGCCCTCCCCATACACATCCCAACCAAATTTATAAAACAATGTGAACAAGCAATGCTTGATGCAGTATGGAAGGGTAAAAAGCATAGAATAAACAAGCAAACATTAATCAGGAAAAAAGACAAGGGAGGCGTTAATATGCCAGACATAAAAACTTACCTTAGAGCAGCCGCACTGAGAACACTCAGATACTGGTACCACCCTACGAAAAACACCACATGGTTGGAAATAGAAAAACATCTATTAGGTAATCCAAACCTACAAGAAATGATAGCTACGTGTGATAAAAGAAATTTAAGAAAAATAACAGAGCACCCATTTGCAAATGCTACCATGCAACAGTGGCAATTAACACCAAAAAAATTAAAAATCTCCCCAGAAGCTTCACCCTATACACCAATAAACACTCAGGCACTATGGAAAGACAATATAGCAAGGAAGCTAAGAAAAACACTAAACAAATGCAGCATCCACAGAGCAGAGCAATTATTCAAAGACAACCAATTCATAACAAAACAGGATCTGCAAGGAACAACCAAAACAAAAATAGACACATTGCAATACCTCCAAATAAAAAACAGATTTACAGATAAGAATAAAAGACAACACTTCACCAGAAACTCCACAACTCTAGAAAAAAATTTATTTAGCCATACTGCCAACAAAGGATTAATATCAAGAATATACGGGGTGCTAATCGAGGCCGAAGCAAATAAACCAATCAATTACATAGGGAATTGGGAAAAAAACTAGAAAAGCATCAAATTGGTCATTACATGCACAATTGTGCGAGCTCACTAGAAATCAAAGAAACCCAAATTAAGGTGATTTTAAGATATTACCTAACACTAATTCATTTAAAAAATATAGAGGGCGACGGCCCCAATCGGTGCTGGCGGGGATGTGGGGAGAGAGGCACTTACCTTCATTCATGGTGGTCTTGCCCCAGGGTACAACAGTTATGGGGTACAATATGGTCATATATGAAAAAGGCCACAGGTCTGATCATTCCTTTCCGGCCAGAAACCACTTTGTTGGGACTGTATCCAGACATACCACTGATGAAACAGCATCAAGAAACATGTACGCTTATGACCCTGGCGGGTTTAAACATAATTGCACGCAACTGGAAAACGGTGAAAAATCTAACAGAGACAGAATGGATAAAAAGACTCTGGTACATGTATTCTATGGAGAAAATCGCAGCAACACAAGATAATAAATCAAAGAAATTTACAACAAGATGGTTCTCTTGCATAGAACAGATACAAGGACACACAGTCACAGATGAAAATCGATCATACTTGGTGGAATATAAAGGTCAAAAACAATAACACATCAACAGAGCAAGTTACAATGTTACAATGTTAGTTTAGTCAGATGTGTAAGCTATTGATGTTGAGTTTGTGTAATGTTTATGGAAAAAATAAAATTATGTTTATAAAAAAAAACACACAACTTCTCAGTGCACATAACTACATACAGTTTCTCTTCACTCTATCCCTTAACCAGGAGGGGGAGAAGAGTGAGAAAGTCACAAAGAGGAAATGGAAAGACAGTGAGGGGGCTTTGCAGCCATCATTCCACCCAGCTCCCCATCATTCCAGCCACTCCCAGTGGCCACTCATGTATCGTTCCACCCAGTTTCCTCATAATTTCAGATGCTCCCAATGTCATACCCATAATACCAGCCAGCTCTTCATCATTTCATCCACTCCTGATGCCTTTTGTCTATCATTCTACCCTGTCCCCATAATTTCAGCTGCTCCTGAACACCTCCTACCCATCATTTCACTCTCCACACACACACACCATTCCGGTTGCTCCTGGTGTCATCCTAACTGTCATTCCATCCAGCTCCTGTTCACTCCTGCCACTTTGGTGTTCTCATAACCCATCCTTCTACCTAGCCCACCATCATTCCAGATGCTTCCACTGTCCTTGTTCCTGTCATTCCACCCTGCCCCTGTCATTTCAGCCACTTCTGATGGCCTTGTATCTGTCGTTCCACCTACCCCTCTATCATTTCAACTTCTCCTGGAGAATCTTGCCAGTATACCAGTCACTTCTCTTGTACCCTCAAGGTGTACACTATTTAATTTATATTTCCTTTAAGGTGTTAAAATATAGGTGACTATTCACCTTGGGGAGATTCTCTTCATTGTCATCTGCTATAACAGAGGGCAAAAGGGCTAGTATCCCTTACGCTCAGAGATTTTGTGAGGGTTGTTCTCAGGGCATAATTGAGTTCCTGTTGCATGTTATTTTTGATTGCCGGTTATATAGCGATCCCCGTGAATGCCTTATTGCCCCATTGTTTACAAATGTACTTCCTTGCAGTCAGTCTGACATTCTGGTGTATCTTTTTAATGGGATCTAACCTGTCTATCTCCTTCCAGGTTACAAGTTTTAGTTGCTGCAACCAAAAATCTGGCAAAGCTTTTTTTACTTGTACCTACTGATCTTTGATACTTTGTGTCTGACCTGCCTCCTTCATGCAATTTTTCGAAATAGTTTTATTTGTTTATTTATTTTCTCTTTTGAAAGTTGTGGCCATTTTGTCAACAATAAACTAAACAAACTAAAACTGGCTTGTGTTTAACTTGTAAACAAGTAACTGACACTGTAATGTCTTCACTGTTTGCATACTGCATTTCACTTAAGGCATGCACCTTAACTTTGGATTACTGTTTTTATCTGCTTGTTTGAAATTTTTACCCTAACCCTGAAATATTTTCTTTTTGTGGGAATAGTTTTATAATTCATGTGAAAAAATCAACCCCTGATGTCTTTACTTTTTATATACTGCATGTAACTTAAGGCATGTGCCTTAACTTTGAGTTTCCATGTTTTTATCTGCTTGTTTGAAATTGTCTGCACTTTAATTTTTTTTTATCTTAACCCTGAAAGGGTTTTTTGTGGGAATCACCATGGTTTTTAACAAGGATTTCTAAAGGAAGTCTAAAGGAGACACTGTGTTTTGCTGGTGCATCATAATGGAGTAATATATAATCATTAGGGATGACTAATTTTGGTAGAAACTCATTTTGTTCCATGCTTTCCTTGTTAACCAATATAAACCAGTATTCTCCTCATAGCTCTGCATCCTCTTCCTGCTGGGTAGTTCTACCGTTGACCTCTAGGAGGGAGATGATACCATTTTTCTTCACTGTGCCTGCGTCAACAGAGCTACCCGGCTCTCTCGCCAGTCCGTCGTCTGCCTTTGGACCGTTAGGACGTGTGGCGGTTCCACGAACTTACAGGAAAGAGAAGAAGAGTTTTTGAGTATTTGATGGGGCACTTAGGGGTAGCAATCCCGGACACGGTCTCGGGATCGCTCGGCCAGACCGCAAAGTTCATTTGNTTGGTTAGTTTTCCCAGGTTTTTGTTTTTTTTCAGTTCTGATAAATAACCGAATCGGAATATCCAAACTAAAATGCCCCAAAAAACTAGAAAAAAAGACGAGTATCCAAAATGAAATACCTGAATCTATGGATAGAGAATTGGGGGTGGGGGGGTTGGATAGTTGGGTGGCTATTTGAAAATAAAAAGACACCTGTTTTGTTTCAGCCTTAGTAAATAATATGCCCTCCTAGACCCTGAGCATGCTATCTTCAACCATCGTATCAGCATTTGGCATCTCGGTTGAGCTGGACCACAGACTGCTGCACAATGTTTCGGTAGGTGCATAAGTGGCTTAGGGGCCCCCAGTCCTTGTACAGTGTCCCAAATAGCAAAGGCTGGAGGTGACTCTGTCACACACATGCAATTTAAGCCCTTCTTGCTTGTGGGCTGAACTGCAGTCCTCTGGAAAGGTAATTTAAAATGACAGCGTAGTACGTACAATTGTTGCAGAGAAATTAGTTTGCTCATTTGAAAACACTTATGCTGTCTATAATTGATTATTGTAAAGCACCAGGTACGTTTCTGTCACTATATAAATACTTAATAATCAATTGGCAGCAAAGCTGTCGTGCAAAGAGACTGCTGTGAAACCACAGATCGTGTTTCCATTCTCAGTATCCCAGCCCCTCACACTGACCTGTGTGACCTACCGGAATGAAAGGAAGCACACGACTAACTGAGGAAATCAATTCATTTCCTCCTCTCAGCGATGCTGCTATTTTAAATCGCTGTGTATAAATCTGGCTAGCGGTAATGCTAAAGGGGTTATCGCTTGGAATTGTTTCAAATGAGAAAACCACAAATAGCTTGTCTCCCCTCCCCTTCCCTAATGTGGTATGAATTCTGTGCAATCTTCCTTTTGAATATAAATTTGTGGGATTCTTAAACCAACCCCTTGCTATGCACTAACTGGCAATAGATTACAATAGGTGCAGGCCCGGATTCAAGGAAGTGGTGGTCCCCACCCAGCCATCCACTCCACACCCCCGCGCACAGAATCCACACAACATATACATACTCCCTGCATGATTCCCATTCTCCTTATTTCCCCCAGCTTGCTCCCAACTGAGCCATGCCTCGCTCCTTGCCTTGCCCACTTCTCTGTTTCCCTGCCCACTCCCGCCTGGCCTGCCCCATTTATTTAGTCTCCCTTCCTCATCCTGGCCAGCTCTGTCCCTCGACTGGTTTATTTCCTGGCTTCTCTTGCCTGGCCTGCTCTCCAGTCCACCCCAACTCCATTCTTTGCCCCCTCACCATGTTTATTCTCCACCCTTGTCCCAGTTTGCTTCTTCTGTAGGGTTGCCACCCATTCAGTCTTCACCTGGATGCTCCAGGAATTTGTCTAGACTTGAGTCTGGTTGGATATCTGGCCCAGATGCCCAGTGACCTTCACAAAATTCATCTCTCTTACTGCTGTCTCCAACATGGACACACTTCTGACCAGGGGAGCCTGCAGCAGGACCCTGGCACTAGGCAGCATGGTGCAGTTTGCAGAGGCTGAATTTGACCTGGGGGAGCTTGAAGATGTAGCTGTTCTACTGGGAACTGTGTACCAACGACAGCTCCTGAAGCAGCCCCCACTGCTCAGCAAGGTGCAGGGAGCCCTTGGCTGGATAGAGAGCCTCCGGCTGGGGCCCACTTACCTATTCTTCCAGGGCAGGTTTCGAAGAATGGCTTCAGCAAAAAGCATCAACCCTTTCTTGGTCCTACTCTGATTGCACTCTGCCTCCTACCCTGTTCATTTTCGCACTCTGCCTCCTACCCTTCCCCAACATAGCCTTTCCCCCCATCTCTGTTCTCTGACTCCTGTCTGCCCACTTGTTGCCTGGTCCACTCCACTAGTTTCGCACTCCTTAATTAGCTCTGCCATTGACCTCTTTACTCTGGTTTGGTACAATGCACGCACGCAGTTACACTGCAGCATTGGAGTCCCTTAGGCTGGGATGCCTCCTGTGCTGCAGCATACTTAGCACAATTACTACTCTGACCCCGACAGTTGGTTGTATCAGTGATGTATTTCCAGTTAGCTAGGAATAAATTGGGATCTTGGAGGATTCTTTTATGACCTTTCATCCTAAGATCCTAAATTTAGATTTGGTGTAAGTGGATGGAGTTTAACTGTTTGTCTAGTACACGTTTATTTGTGGTATTAGTAGGGTGAGAATGAACATCTGACGTAAATACCTAGTTTGATGAATCTGGTATATTCTAATCCATTTTAATGTAGATTAAAAGTAGTTTCAAAATCTGCTTCATTTGCTGTTTCAAATCTTTGGTTTGGTATTTTGGTTATTTCATTCAAGTCAGTGGTGTTACTTTGGAGGAAGAGTTGAATTTTTGAATGTGAATGTAGTAGTTGGGCTAGAGATGGAGACAAAAGGGTACAGCCACATGAGCTCCGGGGAGCCTAAACCCCAAGCAGCCCTGTGGAGGGCAAGTGCAACTGCTATGCTGTGGGGCCAGTGTGGGAAGCTGGGCAAATGGTCAGCCCCCCGGCAGGACATCCAGGTGTCCAGGCTGCTGTTGGATCTCCCACCACTGCCAGGTGCTGGCCACATGAGTAGGCACCCAGCCTGGCCCCACCTCCCTCTCCCAGCCTGACCAAAATCCCACCCCCAGCTGTGACATGGCAGTGTCCAACTGGCGACAGTGCCTGCTGCTCAAAGCCCCATGCAGAGCTCGCCATGTGGCGGGGAAGAAGGGGTCCTGGTACATGGGGCTACCCAAAGTGACTGCACCCAAAGTAGTTCATTTGGTACCTTTTATTGGACCAACTTTTGTTGGTGAGAGTATGTGAAAGAGAAGTAAAAGACAGCATCTGAACTACTTTGTCTCCATCTCTTGCATTTGGGAAAACATGGCAACCACCCTCTCTCTCCAGATGATTGGATCAATCACATTCAGATTTTTAAAAACCCACCAAATAATGCCACTGAAGTAGGCAAAGAACTCAGTACTGAAATACACGCACACACTCTTCTCTTTACAATATATACACCAGGGGTGGCCACACTGTAGCTTGAGAGCCACATGCAACTCTTGGGCAGTTCAAGTGCGTCTCCTGGCCATCGGTGGTCCTGGGCCCCACATTGCCTTAATGGCCTGTGACATATTTCATTGCACCCAAGTTTAGCAGCTGAATCACAGCAACTTCTCCGAATCTCAGCAGCCAGGACCACAGCACATCAGCCAATCATAATGTAGGAGAAGTATGTGCATGCACATAAGTATGTCTTGTGGCCATATGAAGATTATGGTATGTGACTCTTGAGTTTGGCAACTTTGGCCACTCCCGATACACACACACCTGCTCTTACCTCTCCCACTCTCCCTTTATTTGCTCCCACTGTCCTATGGCCCCTCTGATCTACCAAAGCGAAGAAAATGAAAACCTGAAAATGACAAGACTATTACTAGTTAGTGGAAATGAATATGTGAATTACTTTTGTGACCAAGAAGTGTTACTTTCATTTTAGCCCTTTATTCTAGGCCTTGTGCAGACATGTTCTAAATAGAGGGTTCCTGTTTTGAGGAGCTCATATTCTAAATGGACAAGACAGGCAAAAAGCAAGAGGATTAAAAAAAAGATGAAACAACTTGCTTGTACTACGCCTGCATTTGGTCCTAGACCAAACTCAATAATGTTAGTGGAACTACCCAAGATTTATCCTGGTTAACAGAAACTGGTCCAATTTTCAGAAGAATGCAGTACACAACACTAGAGCTGAAACAGACTTGAATAAACAGTACCTGAACTCCCCCGCTAACCCCAGGGGAGGCCCCCTTCCCTAGAACTACAAAACTTAACCACAGGGGAAAGTTTGCAAGTATTTATACAGAGAGTTCGGCAAGGATGGTGGTCACAGGCCATAGGAAGAGGGAAGAGAAGGATACAAGAATGGGTGAATAGAAACCTAACAGTCCAGGTCTCCCCTCCTCCCCAACCTTCAGAGGCATTTCCCAGTTAGTTCCAGAGCGCTCAATTTGCAACAACAGTTTACAAGCCGAAATCCTCATTGCCCAGGCCTGGCGCTGTGCCTGTGTTGCTCAGCTTTCCATGCTGGGGCTGTCTGATCCTCCCACGCTGCAGCAGGGTCCCCTCTTGGGGCTGCTCTCTGCTGACAGACACAGCTACAGTCTCTGCTGCTGGGCTCCTCGCTCCAGAGCCGGCACACACTGCCCTTTTCAGCAGCACCTTCTGAAATACATAAACAACCGCCCTGTTCAGAACACTATAAACTGGAGAACTTGAAATCAAAATCTCAACATCCATCCAGATTCAATGCTTTATTCTGGCCCACTTGATCTTCAAACTTTAAGTCAGGCCCACATACCAGAATCTTGTTAGGGTGATCCAGAGACGAGTCCACAGCTCAAGTTTATTTCAATATAACTCCACTGACGTAGAATGGTGTCAAGTCAGGTCCAGGGCTTTCTTTCCTAGGCATCTGAGATGCCAGTTTGAATATTTAAATTCATAAACGTAACTTGTTTCTGTGAAAAAGCGAATTGTTCAGTGTGCAAAACAGGAAATGTGCAAAGGTGTGAATCTCAGGGGAAGGTCCAGGACTAAACATCTTGAACTCTTGAAAAGCAGTTCTCTCTGAAATGTGAGTGGAAACCAAATAGACAAGCTAACCAGGGAAGTGAAGAAATTTCCTTGCCTGCAGCATATTGCTTTAAAAAGGAAGGGATACCTATAAAAACAGAACAACAAATTACAGACATAGCCTGTAGCCAGGTACCCTGGAACCTGGGTGTATTTGAACCAATAAGGCAACCTCACAACCCTGTCTGTTTTCATTCTGCAAGTTGGCTCGTGCTTGCATAGAACTGGGTATTAGTTTGTTAGAGCTGAAATGAATCTAAACATTTGATATATTTGACTAATTCATCAACTTCAGATCCATTTGAACAAAGCTGATACAAATTTATTCATTTCCTTTTTGTTTGTTCATTTTTGCTATTTTCACTTGGAAATTCTGTAAAATAACTGAATTTCTGAACTCAGATGACTGAAGTTGGGGACATAAGCTCCTCCTTACTCCAACACTACGTACTTGATCTCCCTCTTCACTATGGCCACAATTTCTACTTTCTGTATAGCTCCTTTCTCAGGCAGCAGCTCAAGTGCATCTGCTCACTGTACAGGTGATTAAGGACAGGCAGATATTTGTCCTAGTAGGTTGTTGTGGGTGTGGGAGAACTGACAGTACTACTGCTGCTTACAATCAGATTCCCCTGCTTCTACACTAACTCCCCTTCATTCCATAGCCCCACTGGCTCAGTACTCACTTTTTTTTTTTCATTTTTATTTATTTAAATTTGTATCCCAGCTTTTCCCTTGGGCTCAGGGTGGCTCACATTTCAACTTATTAACTTTAATAATTAACATTTAACCATTAATATTAAACTAGTTAACACTACTAGTAATCCTCACAACAACCCTGTGAGGTGAGTTAGAGTGAGAGATCTGTGATGGGCCCAAGGTCACACAGTGAGTTCATGGCTAAGGTGAGTCTTGAACCCTATCCCAGTACTGCACTCCTAACCAAGACACCACACTGGGTTTCAGAAATTATCCCATGGATTTGGTACAGCTGTTTATTTTGGAATGGTCTTTCTTGCCACACATTTTTAGTGTACCATTGGTCCAATGTAGCAAACTCTCATCTCAGAAGATCTGCTTTCCCAGTAGTTGATCACTCTTGAGTAATAATTGTGGACACAGCATATTTTGGGCATTCCTACACCACTTCTCCTTCACTCCCTCTTTCCAGAAACCTCCTGGTCTGATGCTCTGGTAAGGACACATTTCTATTTAGCAGTGTTTTTTGTTTTTTTTTAAAAAAAGAACATACTGTGTTTGTACTGCAACAGTGTAGCAAATCTTCTAGATCTGAATTTCAGACCTGCACTCTTGCTCCAAGACTCTTAAACATGTTAGTATCAGTGCTGTTTGTACTACCTCAATACATCTTTGTGAAGGAGTATTGCTCCTTATAGACTAGGGACATTATCAAGGCAGAAAACAGCAAAGTTATCCCAGACTCCCAAATCTTTCCAGTTCCAGTATTTAACTGACACTGATTGTTATGATCTGGATGGAAACTGCGAGTAGCCCTTACTGTCCCCATTCTCCCCAACCCAAATGAAAGTGTATAGGGAAAGCAGGGCGCAAGCTGCCCCTGACTCCCTGCTCTCCTCAGCTTCAGTGTTGCCCCCAAACTGCAGAGGATTGGGGCTGAAAGACCAAAGCAAAGTGTGGGTGCATCGAGCCTATGTTTTAAGCNACAAAGATCTTGGCCCCCCTGATTGCCAACCTTCGCAGCGAGGGCACTCACATATATGCCTACTTGGACGACATACTGATCAGGGGCAGCTCCCCCTCTGCAGTGGAGAAACAACTGGACAAGACCATTTCCTACCTGGAGAAGCATGGCTTCATAATAAACAGAGAGAAGAGTCACCTCGTACCGAGCCGCAGGTTGGAACATCTGGGTATTCTAATAGATACCTTCTCCGATCGAGTGTCCGTACCACCGGAACAGCGAGAGAAAATTGTGAAGTTGGTCAGGTTACTCAAACAGCAGGGACGCATGAGACTCAAGCAACTCGCAAGTCTGCTGGGCCTATTAGTTTCTTGAATAGGACAAGTGACATGGGGCCGTTTCAACCTTTGCCCCTTACAGACGCAGCTAAGGGGTTTTCAGAGAGAGCTCACACTCGGTCTAGATCCATGGGTCCCCATCCCACGGGAATTAAAGCTCTCAATGTCCTGGTGGTTACTGACGACAGATGCCAGCCTCCAGGGATGGGGGGGGGGGCATTCAGGGGTTCACTCAGCTCAGGGGCTGTGGTCCCAAAGGGACTCGGGCAGGTCAGTCAACTGCCTCGAACTGAGGGCCGTCGGACTAGCATTGCAACATCTGCTTCCGACGTTTCCATCTCGTCACCTCCTCGTATATACGGCCAATGTAACAGCGAAGGCCTATATAAATCACATGGGGGGATCGTGGTCGAGAGAACTGCACCGGGAGACGATCAAGCTTTTTGCGTGGGCACAGTCGCATCTAACATCAATAAAGGCTCTACATATCAAAGGCCTGGACAACAAGCGAGCCGACTGGCTGAGCTGCCAGACTCTGGACCCACACGAGTGGACCCTGGACAGATCCGTGTTCCAGCAGATCGTAGCTTGGTTCGGGTTATCTATGATGGACCTATTTGCGATCAAGGAGAACACACAGGTTCCTCGCTTCATGGCTCAAAGGCAATGTCCAGAAGCGGAGGGTTTTGCTGCTCTGAACCATCCTTGGCCCAAGGGCCTCTTGTACGCTTTCCCTCTGATTCCCTTGATCCAGAGAACCATAGCCAAAGCAATCAGGGAACAGGCTCATCTTTTGTTGATCACCCCATGGTGGTCCAGGAAACCTTGGTTCTCCAAACTGATAGAACGCAGCCACACTCAATATCACAGACTACCGCTTATTCCGACGCTAATCACCCAGGGCCCAGTATGCTGTGCAGAGATACAGACATTAAAATTAACAGTGTGGAACTTGAGCGGGCAGCTCTGAGGGCAAGGAGCTACTCAGAGGCAGTGCTGAATACGATCCAGTGTTCTAGAAAGGCGGCCACGAGAAGAAGTTACCAAGCCACTTGGAAAACGTTTGCTGCCTGGTCGCTCCAGCTAGACAGGGACCCTACCAGGGCAGGGGTCATTCAGGTCCTGGAATTTCTTCAGTTGGGTTTAGAGAAAGGGCTCAGAGTAACACGTTAGCCAGACAGGCAGCTGCCATAGACTTGGTTCTTAGAGCAGTGTCAGGCAGGATAGTCTCTTCCCATAAGAATGGGCGGAGATTCCTTAGAGCAGCTAGGATGATTTCTCCCCCGGTAGTGCATAGGGTCCCTTCTTGGGATTTAAACTTGGTACTAGAAGGCTTGACCAAGCCTCCCTTTGAGCCCCTAAGACATGTATCTTTATATTTTATGACGTTAAAAGTTACCTTTCTCGTTGCAGTAACTTCAGCAAAACGGGTCTCCGAGCTGGGTGCTCTGTCCATGGAGGACAACTTTTGCATATTCCAAAAGGACTCGGTCACCATAAGGCTGGATCAGGCTTTCCTGCCAAGATTAATACTGTGTTTCATAGATCTCAGGAAGTTATCTTGCCCTCTTTTTGTCCCAACCCTACCCACCCGAGGGAGAGGGTGTGGCATACTTTAGACATGAGGCAAGCTCTTAAGACTTATTTAAGAAGAACCAAGGGATTCAGGCAGTCCTCTGCACTGTTTGTGAATATCAGGCCAGGGTACCAGGGGTGCAAGGCTACTAAAACCCTGATATCTAAATGGTTTAAACAGGGTATCATTGAGGCTTATAGAGCAAGGTGTAAAATTCCCCCCCTTCAAATCTGGGCTTATTCTGTGCATAGTGCTGCCACTTCGTATGCCTTTAAGGCAAGAGCCTCATACGAAGAGATCTGCAGGGCGGCTACTTGGGCCTCTATCCACACTTTTGTTAAACACTATAAGATTAATGTGTACCAATCTGCAGAAGCTGCTTTTGGCAGAAGGGTGTTGCAAGCGGTACTGGAGTCCCCCAGTGCTGTTGGCTCCCACCCTTAACTGATTATCAGGAGGCTTGGGTACGTCCCAGCAGGAGGAGGATGCAGAGCTATGAGGAGAAAGGAGAACTGGTAACCTACCTTCGGTGAATTCGTTTCTCTCATATGCTCTGCATACTCCTCCGACCCTCCCTGCCAAACAGCATGATTTAGGAGCAGGGGGCGGGGGACTGGTACCTTTGCATTACTTTAGGAAGTTCTTTGAGAGTTTTCATAGTTTGTTGTATCAGCAGGTTAGGATAGGTAGTGTTTGGAGGTTAACCGTTATTTTTTCTAGTAATTATATTTGGAATGTGAAGTCTTCAGCTTGTGAACAGACTGACGAGAGAGCCGGGTAGTAGGGGTGGGACATCAGGGCAATTACCGGCTACCGGATTTACCAGTTACCAGATTTAAACCGGATTGCCGGATTTGTACCGGTTTACCGGTACCGGATTTGTTCCATTGATTTCAATGGGGAACTGTCCCCATTGAAATCAATGGAAAAAACCCAAAAAACCCTCCCCCCTTCTCCTCCCAGACTGTGCGGGTGGAAGGAGGGGCACCCCCCAGCCACCCTGCCCAGCCTGGATTAAAACATTTTTTTTTTAACCCTAAGTCCCTAGTAGTGCGGGCTCCGAGCCGACGACGACGACCCGGAGCCCGGACCAGCAGGTACGATCCCTGGGGTTGGGGGTGGTTTAACACACACCCCCACCCCAGAGATCAGATCACCCTACCTACCTCCCCACCCACGGATCGCCTACCTTGTGCTCTGGGCGACGGCAGCGGTCCGACTCCAGCAGCTTCAGCGCTGGCTGTGGCTGCCGGCTTCAGTGCTACTAGGCCTTCCGGGGAAACCACTCCCCACCCCAGGGATCACCCTAGTACAACCGTACCTACCTGCTGGTGCGGGCTCTGGGTCGCCGGCGGTGGCCCGGAGCCTGCACTAGCAGGGAGTTCGGGGGAAAAATTTTTTTTTTTAAAAGCCAGGATGGGCAGGGTGGGTGGGGGTGTCCCCCATTCCACCCGCGCAGCCTGGACTGGGGAGGGAAAGGGGGGGTTTGTGTTTTTTTTTTACATTGCGGCCATTCATTTGAATGGCCGCAATGTAAAAAAATCTGGTACGGGGGGAATCTGGTAAATTACCCGGATTACCGGGTTTAATCCGATACTGCCGCTACACCAAATACCGGGCAGTATCGGATACCGGAAGATTCGGAAGTCCCACCCCTACCGGGTAGCTCCGTTGACGCAGGCGCATTGAAGAAAAATTGTATCATCTGCCTCCTAGCGGTCAATGGTAGAACTACCCAGCAGGAGGAGTATGCACTTGCAGAGCATAGGAGAGAAAGGAATTCACCGAAGGTAGGTTACCAATTCTCCTTTCTGCTTGTTTTGTTTGGGGATTGCAATTTCTGTTTGTTAATTATTGTGGTTTGAAAAAAACACTAGTACAACTTTTGTCAATTAAGACATTTTACTTGATTATGGGTAGGTCAGAAATAGACACAGCCTTCGAGAAACTTATCTGTACCTTGAAAACAAAGTAAATGCACCACAGTTATTAAATAAAATTAACTATGAAGCTGCTTGTAAAATATTTTCTCCTTTATACTGCATTGTACTCCATCATTTTAGATGTTGCATAGTTATTTAAAGTTGGAGACTCATAGCACTGCTTCAGGGTCTCCCTCCTCCTCCTCCTAAGCTAAGTACTTGCACCAGAAACTTCTCAGCTTCATGAATGTATCTATGTCTTACCTTGCACCCTCACCCCCTTTGTCTGTACTGCACTGTAAGCCCCTCAGGACTGAGACCAGTTTCTTGTGACTGCTCAGTGCCAGGCATATTGCTGGCACTATATAGCTATATAAATAATAATGCCACAACAGTAACTGAATGAGAGGATAGAAATCCCTGCTGCATTGTGCAGCCTTCTCTGAACACAATTCATGCCATGTGATAGGAGAAGGAAATAAAATCTGTGGCAACAATCCGATTTCTCTGGAGTATCCCCATATAGCTTCAATGGGGTTACCAAGTAAGTGGTTTGTGGATCACAGTCCAAGTCTCTTAGCTGATCTGCATGCCATACATAGTTTTGACAAACTTTGGTTACTTCTTTGCTGCTACAGGACTTAATGCATTATATAAGAGCCACTCAGCTTGCTTTCTAAGGGTCAAAAATTAGTCCCCCCCAGCTCAATACAAAACAGAGTGAGTAAAAACATGGAATGACCGAGCTGCTGCTAATGGGGTAGCATCTGTGGTCACTGGACCAGATTCCCTAACAGTCTGGCTAGAAGCATCTCACTCCAGTGCTGCAGAGAGCACAGAGTGCTAGGGGAACTCATCAGTTACACCAGTGGTTCCCAGCTTGGAGGGTGCAATGGATTTTTGTTTTTTTTCTGGGATCACCATACACTTACTGGAGATGGCGGTGTTCTGCCACATGCTCACTACAGGTCCAGACAAAGCCGTCGGGGACTGACTCCACATTGCAGCTGTGGTGAAGTTGCCACAGCCTTGCTGGAAAATTACCCCTTTTCTGAGCTTACAAATGGAAAATGGCCCCCTTCACCAGCAGCAGCACCAGGATGCCTCCGCCCACCACCGCTGGGTTGTTTCAAAGGTCCGTGGTGGTGTGTATGTGAACACTGAGGCTAACATCATGTTCCTTATCTACAGCTTTCAAAGCCCCCCGCCACCAGCAACACCATGATGCCTCCACAGCCACTGCTGTGGTGTTTAAAGGGCCTGCGGTGCCATGCGCACCCAGGCTGCTGCCATGTTCCCTATCTGTCCTGCAGGGACTACATGTCCCAGCATGCCAGGCAGCAAAATGGTGCCGCACGCATGTAGAAGCTGGGTCTGTCACTATGTTTCCTAGTCTGGGATGCTGGGACAGCAGGACAGATAGGGAACATGGTGCTAGCCCAGTGTGCACGCCCGAGGTGCCACAGGCCCTTTAAACATCACAGTGGTGGCAAAGGGGGCATGCATAGGGCAAGTGGCAGCAGGAGGCAAGTGGACAGGTGTGCGTGTGGTGGGGGGAGGAGGGAGTGTGGGGCTGGGACAGTGAATGACAATGGTGCAAGAAGCATCACCATCATCCTCGGAGAAGCGGGCGACCGGACCAAGAAGCAGGGAGGTAGGGAGGGGCAATTGAGACACAGGTGGCCGGGTGGGGGGGAGGGGAGGGTGATGTTAATTCCTTCCCCCTCATCCCCGTGCCCTGAATGCTGCCAAGGGGGCTTGAGCGGGCAACGGCCCATTATGTAGCCTTTGTGCTAATGGTACATTCAGGACATAAGCTGAAATTAACGTTCCAGCCGTTGCCTAAAATGGGGCTAAAAGCTTCCATTAGAAACAAAACCACTGCGGGGATGTGGCCACAATAATGCCAAGGCATCTCCTTCCCCACAGCCTTGAATGATCTGCAGCCCCTTTTGCAGCTCTGTTAAACCACTGCCCTTATCAGCTGTTTTGATCACCAACACCTGAAAAACTGCTCCTCAGCGTGAACGTTTGAGCAGAAGTATCTCAGTCATAGACCAACCTATTTGCCTGAAGATCGGTCAGCTTCAACCATTCACCCAAGTAACCCTCCACAACAAGTTTCATAACCATAGCATAAATCATCTCTATTTTTAAAGGGATAGAATGTTCATGCCTTATAACAGACACTGCACTGCACCTTAATATACAGGCACTTGTATAATAGGGAGGTCGGGGAGAGCAGGAATGCCCTACACCCCTGAAGTCTCTGTTGCAGAGAACACAGCTGCCCATGCTCCACGAGAGAAGCACAAGCTTGTTGTGTTCTGCCTGCAGTCCACATAGTTCCCTGTGCATGCAACCTGAATTCCGCCTTGAAACTGCATTAGGGCACGGGGGGGGATGATTCCACTCCTGGACCAGGTGGAGGACCCCTATTAGCCCACGTGCACAAGCATTCCCATCTCTGGTCCCAGCAGCACCTTGCCAAATCTGCTTCCTTATCCAGGTTACACAGTGCCCTCCAAGCACCCTACCTTGTGCTGCCCAGATCCACACCACGAACGTGCAACTAAATGGTAGTGCAGGGTGAAGGTGCTGTGATCAGCCCACACGTGCACCATTGCAATGCAGTGGGTGCACCATGCCTCTTCCAGGGCCATTTGGGGGAGCTGAATGACGTAATCCCAGACTTGGGATGAGTGCTCCCCCTGCCCACCACAGCCATGAATCCAACCCCCCCAAGATCTGCTATCCTCTCCCCTATTCCCCACTTCCCAGTTCCTGAACTCCCCAGTAAACCGGTCACTGCTGTCACACAAAATGATCAAAGTTACATTTCATCATTTTCCCTCAGTTTCCAGTGTGTTTGTCAGTTTCAGCCATTTTCATCACTTCGTTACTTTTCATCACTTTCTGGTATTTCCATCAGTTTCTGCGATTTTCATCAAGCACTGGTCCAGAGCTCCAGCACCTGGATGGGGAAGGTTGGGTGCAGGTAGACAGGGCTGTTTAGGTCAGCAAACTCAAGGAGGTGACTCCCCTTCCATCCAGCCACCATCAAGCTGTGCAGATGGATAGGGAGAGTGACCCATTGAACTTGCTGCCCTGGCAAACCCTGCTTCTCCCATTCACCAGTCCTAATCACCCATGGAGCTTGGCAGTGGTGACTGAATCAGAGTGCGGCCACCTAGGTGTGGTAAGTTCAAGGAGACAGCTCTCCTCCCACCCTGATCCACCTGCTACTAAGCTTCATGAGGAATGGGGAGTGGTGCCACCAAGGGTGCAATTATCCTTGCACAAAAAAGTCCCCATGCTTGCTGTACATGTAATCCACATCGATGAGACTTAAATTACATCAGGATGAACTTAGATTATACATACAACAAACGTATGTATATTTTCTGTACATGTCCCTCTACCCTCTGATAGAGAAAATAATGAATATCCATATGTAGCATATATGTGTAGCAGCTACATATAAATACCTCTCTACAAATATCCTACGTGTGACTACCCATTGTCTTCTCTTTTATACAGCAGTGTAGAAGGAGACGTACATAATACATACATACATTTTGTGGTATGTTTAATCTATGTCCATCCTGACATTATTTTAAAATCTCACTCTCTCCATTGGATAACATGGGAACTTCAAAACAATAAATTACAAAGCACATAATGGATTTTTCAAACTCTAAACTCAGGAATGGACTAGAATACACACTTAAGTTTTCTGACACCTCTACACCTCCAGACTGATAACGTAAAACTAACTTTTATGTGCTAACAGAAAAAGTTGCAAAAGATAATAGTTCTGCCTCCAAAATTAAGTCCTGTAACTCAGCTGTTTCTTAACCAATNATGTAATCCACATCGATGAGACTTAAATTACATCAGGATGAACTTAGATTATACATACAACAAACGTATGTATATTTTCTGTACATGTCCCTCTACCCTCTGATAGAGAAAATAATGAATATCCATATGTAGCATATATGTGTAGCAGCTACATATAAATACCTCTCTACAAATATCCTACGTGTGACTACCCATTGTCTTCTCTTTTATACAGCAGTGTAGAAGGAGACGTACATAATACATACATACATTTTGTGGTATGTTTAATCTATGTCCATCCTGACATTATTTTAAAATCTCACTCTCTCCATTGGATAACATGGGAACTTCAAAACAATAAATTACAAAGCACATAATGGATTTTTCAAACTCTAAACTCAGGAATGGACTAGAATACACACTTAAGTTTTCTGACACCTCCAGACTGATAACGTAAAACTAACTTTTATGTGCTAACAGAAAAAGTTGCAAAAGAGAATAGTTCTGCCTCCAAAATTAAGTCCTGTAACTTAGCTGTTTCTTAACCAATAACCAATCTGTCTGAAATTTTGACAGCCTCTACCGCTCACCAAAATGATCCTCCCTACAAAATTTCAGTTATAGGATAAAGCATCTTTATTTTATAACAAGTAAAATTCTTACAATTTTTTAACAGAGTGCAAACTGTCTTAATGCTCCTGTGGCTCGAATTTAAACATGATTCATTGCTTCATGAAAAGCTTGAAAATATTTTCCGTAAGAGCAAATTTTCCAAAGACTTGGAAGTCCCATGAAATGCAGCAAGGTAAGGAACAACTTAAGATCTGTAGGAATCAAAGAAGCCTTTATGATATCAAACATGAAAGCATTCCATGATTATTCTAGGCATGCATTCCAAGCAAACAGTTACAAAAAATGTTGGATTGGAGTGACAGGTGAAAATCATGGATTTCTTATTTTAGATTTACTGGCTGGCTCATGCTCAATGTTTCACAGTATTTTTCTTGTGTATTAGGATAGTTAGGAAGGATGGATTGTTGACTGGATTGTCGCTATTTGACATGATCAAAGGTGGTACGTACACAAATGGCATTCATTTAGGCAAATTTCAGGCATGAATGGATTTGTGGAAGAGAAGAAGCATCAGAGCATTAGCTACCTCTTATAATTCTCTTAAATGGATATAAAAGTGACAGTTCTTATAAATTTAAGAAGTGCCCCAGGATATAATGGCAGTAATAATGTAAATGACAAAATGCATTTTTGAGTGCTTTTTAAAGTGATTGGATGATGGATATAACTTCATGGTACAATGTGTTAAATGCCCTGGGGTGTCCTTGTACTGCAAATTCTTTTCGTTTGTGTGTGTCATTATTACAGCTATCTCTAGGCACCCAGGTTTAAAGAAAGGATGCCCTATCTGAATAGCTGGTTCTTTAGAATGATCCTAGATTGTCAAAGGTCTCCCTCTGTTGGAAATTCCATGCATTACTGCCAAATAGCCAAAAGCCATGTGTGTTTTTTCCTCATGCTACTTTTTGGCTGGGCTGTACGTTGTCAATAACAATTCAGTTCACCAGTGGATCTGCAATTAAATAAATTCTATGGCTCACAGACCCCATTTCCCTCACTGGCTAACACATTAATGTGAGGCAAATATAAAGAACAACTTTTAAGAAGTCCTCAAACCAGGTCCATTTCTTTAAGGCCAGCTTAAACTGACATTCTAGTAAGTCAAACTTTTTTTTAAGACAGTCTAATAAACGCAACTTATGCAGACTCCACTGTATGAGAAATTTGGGGTAATTTAGGCCAGCCTCTCCCTGTATTGTCTGGTGCAAGTCAGTGGTCATCATTTGTAAAAGGACAGTGTGAGCCTCAGCCAAATGAAAGGTTCCCAATACCTGGTGTTTTCAGCGTGCTTTCAAAATGATCATCCATTAGACAGGGCAGAGAATCTTTTTTGCTTTCAAAATGTGTGCATCAAAATTATGTCCTTACAAGCATTCCCTTACTTACAAGTTTTGAAAATGTCTGAAATCCAAACATGAATACTAAAACTAACAACAAAGCTATAAATACAAACATTTTTGTATGCCCCTCCTACTGCACCAATATTCATTTACTCGCTGAGTGTACAAGGGGAACCACAGTGCTGTAGCTTTTGTGGACACTGAACTATACATACCTGTATTATGTCACATACTCTCTAAATATAAGAAATAATCTATTATACCTGCGCTCTACATGTGGGCTGGGCATCTTAAGATTGAATGTGAAAGGGATAAGGGGATTTCTGTATTTGGAAAATGAACTATAGACCAGAGGTGGGCACATGGCGGTTTGGGGAGCACATGCAGCTCTCCAGAACCTATACTGCGGCTCTTGGAAGAAAAGGCTGCCTGGAGTCAGGGTGTCCATGCTGCTTTCTCAGTTCCACCTCCTTCACATCAACTGCCTAGCACTGGACGCTCCCCTCTCCTGCCACCTGAGTGCACTTGCAGCAGCAGCAGTGCTAGGCGAAGGAGATAGGAGAGGGGAACACCTAAAACTGGGCCGCCCATGACAGATGCTGGAGAGGTGAGCAGTGTCCGTGGTTGAGCAGCAGGAGAGGGGTGTGCTGAGGTTGGGGCAAAGAAAGGCAGGGGGAGGCAGTGGCCCTGGGACTGTGAATGTGCAGGTGCTCATGCGTGAGGAATAGAGTGGCATTTAGTGATGGGTCTTGGCTCTATGAAGATCTTGATGTGTAGCTCTTTGGATTGGGAACTTTGCCCACCTGTGCTATAGACCATCAGAACAAGAGAGCTGTTTCAAGATACAAAAAGCACTTGAGGATGTGGATTGTAAGCTCTGTGGGACAAGGAGTCTCTCTCTGTTATATAGTTGTATGTTACGCCCTTGTCTACAGCTGGGGCTCCTAGGAATAAAGAATAATAAACTAATAGTGGGAGTTAGGGCATGACTTGGGCTTTGAAATGTTTCTCCCAGGAGCCCATCATAAAATAAGTTTTAAATTTAGAAACTTTTCCCTTTCACAGGCCACTTTGAAAACTAGTACAAATGTTCAGGTGGGAAAGGAAGAGGTGGTGAATTCCAAGCTACAGTTGAATTCTGATACCACCTATGTGCACCTGATACCACCTATTGCCCCCCTTCCCTGGAGATATCCTGCCCTTGTTCTCTGTGCAGAAACTCCCACTCATATTCAAAAGCTGGACCTGGATTATGAGTGTAGAACATATAAGAGAAATCCAAATTACTGGGAAGGGCTCTGCAGCACAGTTTAGAGACCAAAGTTTTACCCTAATTTCAAACCCTGTACTAGGACCGTGCACAGGGTCAGGTGTTCATGATTGTGGGTTTTAGTATTCATGTTTGTATTTATAGCTTTGTCTATGTTCACTGCGTTTTCCCCATTGCTACCAATGGGGAACACACAATGAACATGGGGCCCTGCATATGGGTTATTTTGTCACACAAGTTTGACAGGCCTATAAGAAAGGAAAAATGCAGTAAGCCTGCTACCAACTTAAAAGGGAGGGGGGGGGGCACTGGTTTGGAAGAGGGTGTTTGGTAGGGAGGTTGTTAGCTTAGGGAGGTAGGAATGGGGCATAGACCTGGCTTAGAGGGGGTCACCGGCTTAAGGAAGGGGTTGCTGGTTTGGGGGAAATGGGAATGGAGCATGGGACTAGGTTCAGGAGAGATTGCTGGCCTGGGGAGGGAGAATAGGACATGTGGCTGGCTCAGGAGCATCACTTGTTGGTGCAGGGCTGGCCTTACCACAGGGCGGCCCGTGATGGCTGCCCCGGGCCCTGCTGTGGCCTTTATTTTCACCAGGACAGGTTGTGGGGGCACCACTCCCTCTCAGTGGGGCCCCAAAAACGACCACCTTCAGGGCACCACGGAGATTGCCTCCAAGGGGAGGGGCCACCAGAGCCCCCGCATTTTATCTTCACCCTGGGCCCTGAAAATCCTAAGACCGGCCCTGTGTAGGTGGGAGCAGGGAAGAGTTGCTGGTTTGGGGATTCACCATTTCTCCCTGCTTTAGCTGGTCTCCACTCTGGGCTGGCTGCAGTCCTGGAGACTGCCGTTCCCCAGCAGGCAGCTAACCCGAGAGTTGGAGAGCAGCCAGGCTCCAAGCTGGATATGTCCTGCAGTTTTGGGGGCCCACTTTGAGCCCTCAGATACCATGTTTTTCAGGAAATTTTGGGTTCACTCAGAACTCAAATACGCAGACCTAGTATCTGTTTTTAATATGAAACCCAAAAATGTCTTTTTTGGTGTTTGTTCTTTATGGAAACCTGAATGCACAGCCCTACATTGTACCGTTGAGTAAATCTGTGCCTTCCACTCACCACCAGGTGGCTCCTTATATCTTCCATCAAGGTTCTGCTGAAAGACCGACTGTTTTGCCTGTACAGGTCAATTAATCTGGTTATTCAAAACCTTTCTTAGTTAGAGATCCAAATGCAGACCTGCACATGTATTTTTCATGAGCATTCACTTTTAAAGAGGATGTATGCCCACCTAGCCTCACTTTAGGCTTCTGCTACTCCAGAGGGGCCCCAGCCAGGATCCCTGCTGCACGTTGCCATGGGATGTGGCAAGATCCCACTGAGAACCATACCAGTGTTGCAGTGGCGTGCTGCAAGCTGTTGCAGGCTGCTACTACTGGGTGGGGCAGGTAGCCAGCATCCCCACTACAGTCCATGGGTCAGTCAGCAGTGGGTGGCCCCTGCCTGCAGCACAGGGTTTATTTATTATAAATATTTCTACCCCGCCACTCTCACTCAAAGGCGACTCGGGACGACTCACAGTCAGATAAAAATAAAACCATATACAAAATACAAATATATTAAACCATAATAACGGCATAAAATCACAGTAATCTGTGTAAAAAGACAACCCCCACCCCACCCGTCCCACTCTCCCCCTCCTCCCCGCCAAATGCCTGATGGAAGAGCCAGGTCATCGATGGAGTCACTGTCAAGGTCAGCAGGTATCTCCCCCAGAGCATTCTGGAACCACTCTGGTTTGATAAGTCTTTGGGGATGGACCATCTTAACCACCTCTACGGCCAGGCAGGCGTGCTAAGATGGAGGCTCGTCGCGGGTAATGGTCCAGCCATGGCAAGGGAGAACTCCCCCAATCATTGGACCCCTGCCTCAAGGTTGGTGCAGAATATCAAGTCAAAAGTATGTCCCTCCTCATGTGTTTGTCTCACTACCACCTGGGACAGACCCATGGTTGCTATGAATTCCTGCTCCACCCCAAGCAATCTAATCCCCAAGAAGGGTAAGGTAGAACGTAAATGTTACGCAGGGGTCAAGTGTGCCTCCACAAGCTCCAAGAAGGGCAAGGCATCTCACCGCCTAGTTGGAGAACTAATTAGGGGTGACTCATGAGGCTGTCTATTTATTTATTTAAATGATGGTTCTAATGTGGAGTCGCTTAAATGGGGTAAATGCGTGGTATGAGACATAAGAGAAGGATAACTTTAAATGTATTTGCAAGTATGTGATTTTATATTTTGTTTATCAATGTATTGGATGTTTTGGTTGTACAATTTTATGTTGCTATGGCCAATGGCTAAGGCAAATAAATTATTTATCTATCTATCTATCTATCTAATCTCAGCATGAGTATTGAAGTCCACCCTCACCCCCCCACCCCAAAGACAAGAAGCTTAGGAGACATCAAGACCAAGTCTGACAACAGAGCAGCTAGAGCAGTCAGGGATGCTGCCATGCAGTGGGGTGCTCGGTGCACCAGCAGAATCCCATTCCTGCCCCTAGCTGGACCCTCTGGTCCATCTCTGGCCAAATCAAACACAAGATGAAGGGCCTCTATCCCAGACTTGGTCTGCATCAAAAACCTCAAAACGACCAAACCACCCCTAGAAATAATAGCTATGCCCCCCTCCCTCCTCTAGTTTAGGCTGGTGCTGGACTGAGTACCCAGCCAAACAAGGTCAGCCAAAATTGGCCGACAACTCGTCCAGCCAGGTCTCTGTCGCACATACGAAATTGGCAGCCCAGTCCAAAATAGAATCATAAATGATTGAAGATTTGTTGGCCACTGATCTTATATTAAACAACACCAATGACAGGCCAGGGCCCGAGACCTTGTCCATCTGGTTACCTGAGCCCAAGAGGGTCGAACCGGGGACTGGCACTAGCCACCAGTCCATTCGTTCTTGATGAAATTCTTTTCCCTCTTGGGACATAGATCCCCCTCCCTATGACTACCCCAACTGCCGTCGTTGCCCCACCTCCTGGCGGGCCACAACCAGCCCAGCTCCTGCTGGCTCTCCATCAGGGTGGTGGGGAAGAAGTTCCCCCCTTCCCAATCATCTCTCTCCCCATCCCCTCTCCACCTAACCCATCTCCCCCTCTCACCAGGGGACAAATCCAACCATCCTCAGCCCCACCCCTATCACAGGGCGACAAACACCCGGATGGGGTAGCCCGCTGCTCTCACCAGCTGGGGAACCCTACTCCACCGGGGGGAAGCTCTCTCCACCAGCTCTCACCAGGGGGAAGAATCTTCCCTTGCCATTGTCATCCCTCCATCCTAGAAACAGCCCCAGACAATACAACCCTACCCCCATCAATAGAAACCCCTCACCAAAGCCCAGGAAACCTGGCTGTGGGGGCTGCAGATGACAGCAACAGGGCCCAAATAAATAAACAAATACAACTTTCTCAACAAGACAAAAACTAAAGCACATCACTAAAAACCTCACTGCACACCTCCAGCAATCTCCCCCAGCCTCCCAAATCCCACCACAACTATGTGTCTAGCTAATGGGGGAACACAATAGGGCCCCCTAAGCCCGGCTTGCTTGGAGTGGAGCAGGTCCTCGCCAAAGGCCTTTGGTGACGTCCTTTGGTGTGTGGTCTGCGGCGGGCGCCACTTAAAGCACCCCTACCCAGAAGACTGGCTGGCCCCGGTCAAAAGGTAGATGGTAACAAGGGGGTCCAGGGGAAGGCTCAGGATAGTCACCTTCAGGGGGCAAGCCTCTCCCAGCTCTGCACAGGTTGTTCTTGAGGCAGCAATCCCAGTGGCAGTGGCTGCTGATCACTGCAGAGTGGGTGCCGCTTAAGGCACTTCCACCCAGAAGTCTGGCTGGCCCTGGCCGAGAGGAACCCTGGCCTTGCCCCCTCACCTTCTCCAGGGAAGGGGGGCAATTGCTGGTAACAAGGAAGCCCAGGTGGGAGTCTCAGAACAATCACTCCCATCTGTCACATAAGGCTTAGCCTAGCCAGACAACAGTCCACTTGCTGGTTATCTCTTAACTTGCATCCAGCTGTGTCGGGCATCTCTATCAACTCCAAGTCTCCTTTCTTCAGGATCCTTCCAGACAACCTCTAGACAAAATGTGCTCTTCTCAGTGTTTATGAGCAGACTGACCTTTCTTCCTGGGCTGGCTCCCTTTAGTATCTGTAGCCATGCCCCAAACACTTGTACTTCCTGTGGTGGCCATCTTATACTCTCTTACAGTCCAGGCGCCATCCTGTGGCTCAACTCTGCCACAGCCTGGTATTGCCATCTCTCACAGTTTTAACCCTGACACTTCCATACGGTCAAACCTATGAGAGAAGGCTGTTGTGTACACCTGTCCCACAAGCCCCTGTCGCCCCAAAATGGAGGTAACGGGCCATTGTTGCCCCCCCCCCGAATGGGAGAAGAGGTGCAGAGGTGGGGCAGCATAGCCGATTGAGAGAGGTCTGTTAGCAGGCGCTCTCTCTGTTGGGATTGGGGTTGCCGCGGCAACCGCCCAACACGCAGGTGCACGGCGCGGGGCCTGGGGCCCCTCCTTCTTAGAAGGGAGGATCCCCTGAAGCCGTGTGGGAGTGGCAGAGCCGGTAAAGAAGCTGAGGAAGCAGCAGCAGCAGAACCTCGCTGCTGCTCCAGAAGAGAATGGGCCGGACCAAAGAGAAAGGGGATGGGGGCAAGAAAGGTAATGCTGGCGGCAGTGGCCGAGCCAGCGGGGGAGGAACCAGACCGGTACAGGAGGCAAGTTCCAAACCGGGTGCCCCACACCCGCTGAAATGCTGGCCAGGCTTCAGCAGTGTGAGGCCCAGTTAAGGGCGAGGGAGGCCGGGCAGGAGACCCCAAAAAGCCAGCGGTGGTGGGTCCCCTGGAGGGAGATGGGGGGACTGGCCTAATGGAGGTGCAGGCCCCAACCGGAGATAGTGGGCGGTGCACGCCTCCAGAGGGCCAAGGGCCCAGAAGGGGAGGGAGGATCATCACCCCCCTGATGTGATACAGGGAGGACTGGGCCTGTGGTGATCTAGGCCCCCCAACACCAGGGCCTAGCGGGGGGCAGCGAAGTAGGCAGGCAGAGCCTGCCTGCGCACCACTCCTCATTGAAGGTGCAAAGGAAGTGGGAGGTATGGAAGATGCCCACAGGGATGGGGGATGGAGCGTGGGCCTAGGCCCTTTGTTGGACACGATCTACATGGGCGGGGCTCAGGAGGCCACCACACAGGGAGGAGTAGCATCCACGGTGCATGATCCCCATGAGATCCCGGGACTAGTCCACCATTGAATGAGGTAAGGCACATGGACCAATACAGGGGCGCAGCTGCCCTGGACTGGTGGAAGCCAGCCCAGAGGGGCTGGAGGGGAGGGGGTCTTTCCTTTGTTCGATGAAGGAGGCTCGCCACTGGTGACCAGAAGGAGAATGGATAATCCCGAGAGCGAGGAGCCACCCACTTACGAAGATTTGTGGAGAAGAGTCCAGGCATTGGAAAGAGAGCTATAGCAGGGGCGAAGGAGACCCACAGAGCCCAGTGCAGCAGCAGGAGCAGCAGACCAAGGTGAGGCCAGGGAGCTGAGCCGAATTACCTTAGGTAACCCTCCAGTGGGGGCGGGATTGAGTGGGGACGGGGGCCAGACCAGGGCCCTAGCTTCTCCACCAGGGGGCACCCAAACGGACGAGAGAGGGCATAGTACCAGTGGACCACCGGCATCCGCCGGGCCACGAAGGAGGTGGCTGGATGGGGAATGGGTGTGGGTATCCCCGGCCCCACCTCCAATGGAGGAGGAGGGCTCCCAAGCTGATAGGGCATGGGGTGACCAGGATCACCAGAAAGGGGCGCCCCCGGCCGTGGGGCAGGGGGGCCCTGGAGTGAATTCGGGACTGGCTAAGATGGGGACATCCACCCCCCCGAAACCGCCCTCCCCTTCCACCGGGTGTGTGTGTGTGTGCATATAGTGGCATGGCTGCCCCTTTTGGGAAGAATTTGCTCCCAGCCACAAAAGAAAAAATTTGGCGGGGTGATTATGTGGATGTATATGCCCTAATGTTTAGTGACCCCATTCTGGATCACACTGAGAATGAGGAGACAAAGGATAAAGAAAAGTTCCGCTGCCCTAAGGTGTATAGGAACTGGGTGAACTGGACATCAGCATTCGCTGTATATATGGGTGTCGTTCTCCAGGCAGACCCTGGGCGAGGTCTTGAGCTCCACAAATACGTGGATATTGTAGGGAGGGCATATGCGACCGGCCCCTCTGGGGCCTGGTTGAGGTATGATGCCTTCATACACAGGGCGGCCTCCAACCCGGGAATGTGTTGGGATACACATGCAACTGACTTATGGTTGGAGTGCATGGTGGATGTTACCAGGGTCCCCTTGTCAGAAAGTAGACATGCCTTGGTAAAAGGGGGAGTCGCAGCTGCCAACGAGCCTTTTTGTGGTGAAGGGAGAAAGAACACGCAAAGCAGTATTGGCCCCTGCTGGGAGTACAACCGGGGAGGGAGATGTAACAGGAATTCCTGCAAGTTCCGGCACGGGTGTTCAAATTGTGGGGGTGGACACCCAGTCATGAACTGTTTCAACTTAGGCAGAGGAATGAAAAAGGAAAGTTTGCCCAGGGCGGGAGTACCGCAAAAGGAGGCTCTAGTCCCTTGGGAAATGGGTGGCCTGGGCAGGGGGGGCCAACTCCGGTCAGAATTGACCGGCTGGAGCGCGCCCTGCGTCTCCACCCCCATTGGCGCGAAGTCTCATATATAGTGGAAGGATTCAGAGTGGGATTTAGGATACCAGCTGCCCAAGTGAACCCAGTCGGCATACCATGCAACTTGAAATCAACAGTGGGGAAGGAACACATAGTGCATACTAAAATAGAAAAGGAAGTGAAGGAAGGGAGGGTGGCAGGCCCGTTTAAGGAACCCCCGATACCAAATCTGTTCATCTCCCCATTGGGGGTAGTTCTAAAAAAGGCAGAAGGGAAATTTCGCCTGATTCACCACCTGTCCCACCCAAGAGGCAGATCATTTAATGATGCTATTCCAAAGGAATTATCCACAATTAAATACGAGTCCTTTGATGTGGCTATTTAGAAAGCCAGAAAGATGGGACGGGGGGTCTTGATGGCCAAGTGCAATGTAAAATCCGCCTTTCAGTTGTTACCTGTACATCCAGATAGTTTTCACCTCTTAGGTTTTCAATATGATGAATATTACTTTGACCAGGCCATACCGATGGATTGTTCCATTTCCTGTTCGGTTTTCGAAAGATTCAGCACCCTGATAGAGTGGGTTTTCAAACAACGATGGAAGGAAGGAGAGGTAACAAAATACCTCGATGTTTTCCTCATAATAGGCCGCCCCGGGTCCGGGGATTGTGCGGCGGCTTTGCGGATTTTCCAGGAGGTAACGGAGGACCTGGGGGGTCCCATTGGCTCCGGAAAAGACGGAAGGCCCTAACACAAGACTTACATATTTAGGTATCGAACTGGACATGGTAAGGAGCAATCCAGCCTGCCAGTTGACAAGCTGGAAGGTATCAGAGTTAAGATACAGGAATGCTTGGCCACACAGAAGACCACCGTACAGGCGCTCCAGTCCCTGTTGGGCAGCCTTAACTTCACTTGCCAGGTAGTAGCGCCAGGCAGGGCTTTCCTAGCATGGTTATATGAAAGACTAAGAGGAGCAACTGCCCCCCACCACAGGATCCAGGTAACAAGAGAAATGAAGAAGGATTTAGGCACATGGCTGGATTTCCTAACCAATTTCAATGGGGTGAGTTTTTGGAGAACCAGACTGTTACTCCAGGCAGACCTGCAGGTGCAGTCAGATGCTGCAGGGGGATCAGGTTTTGGGATATACTTTAGGACATGTTGGTGTGCTGCCCCATGGCCACAAGTATGGCACGAACAGGGAGTGACACTGGACCTTACATTTTTTAAGCTATTCCCGATAGTGGTGGCAGTCTTGGTCTGGACAGAACAGTTTGCGAACAGGTCGGTTCTTTTCTGGTGCGAAAACTTAGCCATTGTCCATATAATTAACACCTTGTCATCCCGGTCCCCACGGGTTATGGGCTTGGTACGTGTATTAGTGCTGGCATGCTTGAAGGCTAATATTTTATTCACAGCCAGACACGTACCTGGTATCGACAACGGCATAGCCGATGCCCTTTCTCGATTCCAGACAGCTCGTTTCCGAGAATTGGCTCCGGAGGCCAGGCCTGATCCCGACCCCCTACCACCGGGGTTATGGAGGCTTGGGGACTAACAGCACAGGCTATCATACAGGGATCGTTAGCCCCACAAACCCAAGCCGCATACGGTAGGGCAGTTAAGGAGTTTCAAGAATTTTGGATTTCAAAAGGATGGGGCGTGGGTTTCGCTATCACCGAGACTGAGGTTATCCAATTTGCAATGCAGCTAAGGGATAGGGGACTGGCATCGGGCACGATAGGGGGAAGAGTGACTGCCCTGGTATTTGTCAACCGTCTCATGGGTTTCCTGTCCCCAGATAGGGGATTTTACATTAAACGCATGCTAGAAAGATGGACACGGGCTGCACAGCCCCCTCCCAGGACAAGAGCGCCGCTCACGACGCCCAGATTGTTACAGGTGATCACGGCCCTGTCTGGGGTATGCTACAATGTGTATGAATTGCACCTTTTCACTACTGTATTTGCAGTGACATTTTTTGGGGGTTTTCGCATTAGTTAAATGGTTGCTGTCAGACACTTCCCTCCAGAGCACGGATATTACGTGCTGGACGGACAGGGCACTGATCCAGCTCCGCAGGTCAAAGACCGACCAGTGTAGGAAAGGGCAGATGGTTCAGCTATATAGGTGTGGGCAAAGCTCAATATGCCCGGTCCGGCACGTGGGGTGCTACCTTAAGACCAGGCCCCCCCGTACCCGGGGCGCTGTTTGTTCACCAGAATGGGGCTCCCCTCACCAGCCACAAATTTACCGCAGTGTTCAGGGCTGCCCTCTGCAAGGCAGGCTATCCCCCTAAGGAATTTGGCTCCCATTCCTTTAGGATGGGGGCAGTTACAACAGCTGCGGCAGCTGGATTGCCTGAAGAAGTGATTAAGTCAGTAGGGAGATGGAGGTCCGCGGCTTACAAGAGATATATCAAACCGTACCCTTGCTAACAAAAGTGTGTTTCTTAATAGGACCAGGAACCCGAGGCAGGACGAGACAGCAAGTCTGGATTGTGGGTCACAGCATTGTCCGATGAGCGAGCCGAGCTGCCGCATTAACCGAGTGGGGCACTCAATTAGCCTTGGGTGACCAGGCAAAAGTTAGATGGTTGGGCAGGAGTGGGATATGGTGGGCTTAACTCCTGCCAACGTTGAAAGGAACAGGAACAGGCTGTGGCCCGGATATAATAGTCATTCACTTGGGGGAGAACGATATCACAACAACGAAAGAGGTCAAGTTAATTATTCATATTAAGACTGATTTGTTAACAGCGAAGGGATGGTTCCAAGGAGTAAAATGGACAAACTGGATTCCCAGAATACGGTGGGCAGGAGTCTGCAACCCGGGCAGAGTAGATACAGCCAGAAAGGGCATCAACAGGGAAATAACCAAATGGGTTCACAGTGTGGGTGGTACCATAATTAACCACTCTGGGATAGTACACACCGCCACGATGTTATATAGGGGAGATGGAGTCCATCTATCAGAGGAAGGAAATCAGGTGTATTTGGCTGCTTTGGTAGGGCATTTGGAAGGATTGTTGCTTAATTAATGTGGTGGGAGCGGGGCAGTTCGTTCCAACTACCCCTTAGTGGCAGGGGTCCAGCAAGCTAGGTTAGGATAAATAGGTCTAAGATAGTTAAAAGAGTCATCTCCATAAAAGATGGGGATGTGATACCTTGTGTAATGCATGGCGCAGCATGCACAGGGGTCACAACCCTGGGCGGGGTGCTTTGCGGGATGAGTAGGGGCGTGCACAGCCTTCATATCCTGCGGGGCACTTACCGACTTACTCACGCCCATAGTGGGCACACACCCCTTTGGCCATTGGTCCAGAGGCAGTCAAAGGAGGGGATGGTTCTAGTTACCGTACTGCCAAACGGAAGGCACTTCCGAGACAGTACTCAGTTTTATAGTTAATAAGGATCGTTTTTAGCTAGCATGCTGGACCCAAGATTGCTAGTGCAACCCCCCACCGGATTTACATTTTTATCTGTGGAATAAAGAGTGCGGCTATGCTGTATTTTAAAAACCAGCGTATGTCTCTGCGTCTCTTTGGGGTGCGTCGACAAGCGACAGTGGTCTCACAAGGGTACTCCCAGTCAGCCTTGTTGTTGCAATGTCGGCAGCACCACCCTGGTTCAAGCAGGCCCTCATGTAGCAGTAGCAGCCGGGGTAGGAAGAAGTCTTCAGAGTGGTTAGGGATGAGAAGAATGGTTATATAAAAACAGCACCTTCCTACTCAACAGTGCTTCTCCCTGTGCCTATTCTAAGTCCCATTTGCTTATATTCCTTTGGGGCTGAGAAGAATGTTTTGATATTCAAATTTCCATTAGTTCTGCAGAGCCCATACAGCTGTGGGAGAACAAGCTGGATTCTATTCTATTCTGGCTCTGTTTTATCTCCTTATGTCACTTAACTAACTGGAACCCAAATACGACAGAGAGACGGCTAGATGAAAGATGCAAGAATTACCACAGTGCAGAAAATTTTAATTGGTATGTCAGCAGTTTCCTTAGCATTAGGGCAAGCAAAATTCTTTTGAATCTGTTAGATAAATCACTATTTTTGCTATACCACTAATCCAAAATGCTCTCAGCCTGGGGAACCCATCTCCTAGCCAGTGAAATGAGCTTCTAGCTGAGACCTTTGCCTCTCTCCCTAGGAACATTCTTTCTGAGCAACTGGCCCCACTTTATGTAATCTGGGTCACAGCTGGCTCCCAGCTGGCTCTTTCTAGCTGGGCCAAGTAACTCCACCCACAGTGGCTGGCCTTGAGAGCCTTCTCTGGTGCCAAGGGGATTCCTAATTCCTCTGCCAACTGCTGAAAGGTCGACATCAGCTCCTAGCATTCACTTGTGCTGGCCCGTCCGATGAAGAGGAAGTCATCCAGATATTTGGTGATCTCCCCCGCCTCGGCCTGCTGCCGCACAACCCACTGGATGAGGGTGCTGAACCCACTGGATGAGGGTACTGAACCTCTTGACACTGAACAAGAGATGGCGCATCCCATCAGCATGGCCTTGTCATAATATATATTTATATATATTTATTATAATATTTTTAATATCAGCCATTAAAATGAAAACCCAGCAGAGGGAAACTTTCTAGTTGGACTGGGAGTAGGCAAAAGGCTGACTTAATGTCACACTTCGTCAGGATTTCTCCGTGGCCCCAGTGCCTGACCAGCGCCACTGCCGAATCGAACGACGCATAGTGAACTGATGTAAGTTCCTTGGGTATGGCATTGTTAACTGAGCTACCTTGTGGGTGGGACAGGTGGTGAATTAATCGAAATTTCCTTGGGGCCTTTTTGGGGACCACCTCCCATAGGAAAATCACCATACTGGAGAAAGGGGGGGGGGCGTGAAAGGGCTGGCCATCCTGCCCTCCACCCATTCCTTATCAATTTTGGACTGGACAACACGTTCCATCCCGACTACGGACTCCAAGTTAGGGACCACCTTCTGCTGCTGGATGTTAAATGCCGGAATCCTAAAACCGTATCTGAAACCCTTGATAACCTGTTCCACCTCCTCCCGGTTGGGGTGCCCGTGTAGGGTCAGCTCAAGCTAGTCTGTATCAACTGGGGTTGGGGCTCTTGCTCAGACTGCCAGCATTGCCTCCACCTTGCCCACCTTTTCCTGCCAACCTAGGGTTGGGTTTTCCTCTCACTCCTGTTCTTACATGGAGGCCGCGTGGTGCCCCAAGCAGTTTAGGCAGGTGTGGTTAAATCTACAGGCCACCGGGGAGCACCTTGCGATCTGACTAAACTTCCAGAACTGCCCAGCGGTGTTACTCGCTGCCTTTTCCCCCTCCTTCCTAAAGGAATCAGCAGCGGATGTGGCACCTCCTTTGGCCAGTAAGTGCTGCTATCTGATCTAGGGGCATTACCTACACTGTTCAAGCAGTTGAGCCAGAGGCCATCTGCATGTAAGTCCCACCGGAGGCCTGGGGTGTAGGCAGCCCTGAACACCTCGTCATACCTGAGCCAGGCCTTGGAAGGACCCGCCTCAAACGCCCTCTGGACTATGTCAGCATACTTGAGGAGGTGGGCAGCCCGGCCAGGGTCATGCTTGTATCATCACCCCATGGTAAACGGAGAAGTCCGTGGTCCAATTGAACCAGTTCCTCTCGGCCTTAGGGCAATTGAAATGTTCTTTCTCTTTTTTGTCGTCCTGTTCCTGATCCACTATGGGGTCGCTGAACAGGAGGGCAAATATATCTATATACTCCCATTGCCAAATTCATTCACTTGTGGCTGGAAGGAGGTGATCCCCAACTGGGGCAGAGACCTCAGTATACCAGCCACCCACGGGTGGGAGGGGGGGTTGCCTGGCTACATCCACTAGGGGCTGCACCGTGCCTGGAAGTGCATTCAGCTGCCCAAAGGGGGAAGGTGATGAGGCCCACACCTGGAGCACCTGTCCCCTCAGGTGGGTGACCCTGCCCCGTTGGTCTGCAATGGGCAGTGGCTGGAATGGGTAAACCCCATCGCCAGCCTTGGGGGCAGGCGGTACTATCACTGGCACCCATGCCCCATTCAACCACAGGAACTGGGTCCTCCCTGCGCCTGGTATTAGGCCCTGCTGGAGGCCAGCAGGTGCCCCACTGATCGTTTCGGGGGCTCGCATTGCCACAGGCCAGGCCTGGAACAGTGCCCCAGTGCCCGTGTCCCCCCGTAATGGGCTCCTGCCTCACCTGGTTCGTGTTGGGTGGTCAGGGGAGGTAGCTCCTGATGGGTCAGTGGATGTTGGACGCGCTGCTGCACCATCATTTTTATGGCGTGCTCGATCGCTTCAATCCTCAGATGGAGATTGTTCCTCTCCCATCCCTGGGGCTCTGTGCAGTTGCCAGGCTCCTCGCCCTGCGGGGACAGCTCATCCCTGTTGAATAGAAAACGGGTCTTCCTCGCCCTGCCCCACGGGGGGCCCAGCCTGGTGCTGTGAAAGGCACCATCGCCTGCTGGCCCAAAGCAAGGGGGGGGAATATGAGTGGGCCTGCCATAAGGGCCCCCTATGGGAGGCCATCCCAGCCCTTGTGGGGTCGTCCATCCAGCGCTGGAGGCCCCGGGACCCACTGAGGACGGGTTCCCAATGAAGGGGCCCAGACACCCAGGGACCACCTTGCTGCTCCCAGGCACCCCTGATGGAGGACCTCCTTGCAGACCCCATGGGCTGGTGTTCATCCAAGAATCGGGGGGGGATTACATGCCGCCACAGTCGACCCATTGCCCCCCGCTGAGGGTTCACCCATTTGGACCGGGAGATGGGGGAGATGCCAGCCCATAATTGCTGGCACTTGGGGCTGTCCCACTGGCGACCCCAGCACCTCCCCCACCGCAAGCTTACGCACTAACCTATCGTGGAGGGGGGCATCCGCCCCCCTCCCCCCAGGACCTGATGTCCCAGGCCCATCCGGGCCCTGGGCTATAGGCTCCCCTGGCAGGGCATCCGGCCTTGATCCCTGTGGAACCGGTGGGGTGCCTGGTGCCACTGCCACCATGGAAGACCCCGTCTCCTGGGCGCCATGCCACCACCTATTTGTGGTGGCAGCAGCCTTCCGCTTAACTTTTCCCATGCCTGGGGGAGGTACAACCGCACTCCCGCTCTGGGGCTGCTGCCGTGGGGAGGGGGGGGAGGAGGAGGAAACGGGAAACCATGTGGGAGGGTAGAGAAAGGGGGGGGCGATGGGCTGCCTTAACCCTTGAGTGTGGCCTTGGGCGCAACCACCACTCTTTGCGAAGGCCCCATGTCAGTGCAGTGAGTCCCGCAGCAGCCCCCCCGAGTGCTGTCTCTCGATACTGCAGCAGTGGCTCCACACTGCTGCTCTCTCTTAGGCTCCAGCCCACAACTGAGGCTGGAGCCACCCGGAATGTAGAGGTGGGCTATTTGGCCCAATCGCTCACTGCCAGGGCTGCCTAGCAACCCCGTCGGGGTTCCAGATTTTCCGCTCGCTGCTGCCTGAGCGGCCGCTTTTTCCACCCTCAGGATCCTGCAAATCCTGAGGATGGGAATTCAACCCACTGTGTCCTACCCCTGGCCTAGGCGGGCGCAGCAAGCTGCCTGCCGCCCACCACGCTGCAGGAGGGCAGAGACAATTCTTGCTAAAAATGAGTCATGCCTCTTTAAACTACCTAAACCAAGAGCTAAACAACAGCAGTCAGTTAAACCGGTTTAAGAACCAGTTGAGCTAGTTAAGACTTGAAAGATTTCTCCAATGTACATGCTTGGCATGTGACCTTAGCTCATGTCCAGGGCTTGGCTAACCAATATCCTTAAAGCACCTTGTGATTCTCAAGTAATATCTGCTATATAGCATGTGGTATCCCAAACTGAGCAGTTGAGTCATAGCTCTTGGGTCAGTCACAGGAAGTGTGTGTCACTTTTGTGCATGTAAAACATACTGTGCATTGTTTCTGGCTTTGCACCCAGAGAAATGCTCTTACTGTCTTCACAGAATACTGTTTTGACATTGGATCTTGCAAAGGTGTTGTGTCCCCTCTCCTCGGTTTCTTTTGGACTAAATAAGGCTGTGGGCACTTTGCAGAATTGGTGCTCAAAACTAACACAGTATACAGTGAAAGGATCATGTGTTGCACTAGCAACTGTTTTGAATTAATTATGTTTTGTTCCGATTCTATGGCATGCTTTTTCCTCTCTCAGATTTTTGTTTGTAGCTTTTGGTACAAAAGAAGCGTGCCTAAATAGCTGTTAGTTTTACTCCCCTCTTTCATAGTGGTGCTGTAAATATTCTAAAACAGAACAATGCATGGGAAGGTTTGCAAGCAAAAATCTGCCATGTCCCCTACCCCAAAGAACTTCTAGCTGAAGTCAAATAAAGCGGACAAGGCCCAGGGGTACCAGTTAAAGAGGGGGGTTGTTGAAGGGAAAGTGAGGAGCAATTGCTGGGCTTAATGCAGTTTTAGGCAGCTTTTTTTAATTGAAACAGACAAGAAAGAACTTGTGGCAAATATAGAAAGTTCCAGGCATAAAGGGCAGAATGGTAAGAAGTGCCAAGCCAAAGACGAGAGGAGAGAGACTTAGGGTGCAGCAGTTCTCTGCCATTAAAGTAAATTCTCCATCTATTGAAAACAATGGCTAAGTTCCCATTAACTTTAACGACAGAGGATTGTTCCACCCTAGATTCCCAAACTTGCAGAAACATATATGTAGGCTTGGCTTGGTGCCTAGTGATTGGTTCCTTTGGAGTAATGGTGCCTAAAGTCCAGCACATGCATAAGTATTTGAAAGATTAGCACTCTGGTCCATAGCTAATGGAATGGGAACATTTGACTCTCCTCTAAGTACTGATGGCTTTCTTCTAGAGTTGAAATGAATATTTGGGTCTTAATTTAATATTTGGTGCTTTGGTTCACATTGACTGTATTTGCAAATGAATATTCACCTGCACTTTATAAACGGTTGTTTGCAGAATTTACAGAGCTTTGCCAAACAAACTGCAGAATGGAAAAATACATTTCAATATTTTAGTTTAATATTGGGCATGTTGCTATTTTTTATAGACCACTTCATAATTCATCCTTCTGTTAGTGTTTTTTATTTATACATCTAAATTTAATAATAAAATAATCATCATCATCATTTAAATTTTTATATAGCAACCCCCTGTCATGGCATTCAGAGCACTTTACATATAACTAATAAATACAACTTTTAATCCTCACAACAACCTTGTGGGTCGGTTAGGCTGAGAGAATATTGTGAATGGCCCAGGGTCACCCAGTGAGATTCTGGATAAGGCAAGACTTGACCCAGGATCCCGCCCCCCCCTCCCCCTGCTTACCGGTACAAGTATTGCATTTAGCCATTACACCACACTGGCTCTCTTGTATATCAGAAATGTTTCTGATATTCTGTAACTCCTAATTGGCTATTGACACAAGTTGTAGGACATGCCATTTGATTGGATGAGTGACATTTAAAAATCCTTGCTCTGCTGCAACAATGTATCTGACTGAGCTCTGAACACCTAATATCTTCCGAAATCTTACGCATACCATGATCCGCCAACCATTTGCTCCAGAATAGCCCTGTAAGGTTCTAATGGGGCTACTCTTGAGTAAGTTGTTTATGGATCATGGCCAAAGTTGTCTGCAGATGTTTGAGGACCCTGGGTGCAGCCACACGAGATGTTATCCCACTTTGGTAGCCTTATCCCACTTTGGGCATGTTGCTGCACGATGCAGTGATTCGTATGCCCAGCATCGCCAGATGTTCACTCCACATCTTGGAGTGGGTTTGTTGGGGCGGGCAGCCGGCTACTATGCAATGTGTCCTCGGAAAAAGGCCAGATACGTAGCGTGTAGTGAGATTGCCCAAAGTGGGTTAAAGGGCCTGCCTCCTGTGTGGCTGGGCTGTGCAGCCCTGCTGCGAGATGGGAGTCTGTGGACAGGGCTTGGAGGTGTGCACTCTTGCTCCACCCCCCACCCCACGATCAGCTGTTAGGTGGGTGGATCGGGGGAGGGGAACCTGGAAAGAGTGTTCCACCGCCTAACAGCTGATTGGTGGGGGAAGGGAGCCTGGGAAGAGCATGTGCCCTTTTCTCAGCCTCCCTCCCAATCAGCTGTTAGGTGGGTGGATGGGGGAGGGGCGCTTTGGAGGAGTGAACCAAGTGGTCAACGGGAGTGAACCATGTGGTCAACTCTCTCCACCGGTCCAGTGTGGCAGCTGCGCTTGCGTGCCGCGGGGTGTGCATGGGATTGGCCCTTCCCAGCTCATGTGGCTGCACCCCCTGCTGTTCAACAGTCAAATTGGCTATGCAGGAATTTCCCAAGTTTAGGTTCCTTCAACTTTTCTTTCTTCTGCATCTGCAGGCAGACTCTGTGCAATAGCACTATCCCTGGTCACATTCTTCAGACATTTTTTTGCAATGAAAAGGACTAAAACCTCCTCCATGAATATGGAGAAGTTTAAATTCTGCAGACATGGAACTGGTTGAAATTCTTTTTAATTCATCCTGCTGCCTTTCCCCCCCCCCCCCATTTAAACAATGTAATTAGATTAATTAATTAGTGTATAAAGAACTTACTACTGTAGGCAGAAGAGCCAAGTGATTTGCTTAAGGAACAATAACAGGAAAAGTTTTCCTGGCATTGGTTTCTAAGGGAAAGTACCGAACAATCAAAATTGTGGAAGACTGAACCACTCCCTTCTATGAATAATGCATGACACTGAATCAGCATTAAACCTAGATGAAACCTTTAGAGAAAGCAGAACCCTGGGGGGGAAAATACAATTTTAACCCCTTGATGATGATGAAAAAATATAACCTTTCATGGACAAGTTGCTATTCATAAAATGAAAACTAGCAACAATTCTGCCTGCTGCATTTTAATGAAATAAAGGAAATGAAATTCTTTGAAATAAACAGCTTACTGTACTTATCACGTGAGCGACGAGGTTTTACACATATTTATTTGGCATGTCTGTAGTTGTAACAAAGAACACTAAATACCCACTGGGCTAAGACCTTTTTTGCCAGGATAAATCCGTACAGGGGTGCAGGCCAGAGTGTGGAGCATTTATGGCCTTTTAGAGCTAAGCAGCCAGTAGGAGGATGTCTCGTGAGGCTCCAGCTGGGCTCAAAGAAAAAACAAGGACTGTCTCACTGGGTAGAGTATGGCTCTTTTCACGCAAGATGCCCCCACCCATCACCATGCAGTTTTGCTGTGTGGAGATGGGTGGAGGAGCTTGTGGGAATATCGCGGCGGATGGGTGTGCGTGGGGCTGTGCTCCGATGTTCCACCCACCTCCACCCGTCACCCACGCACAGAGGATTGGGCTCCAATGCTGGTTGCTCCGTGGGTGGAGATGGGTGTGCGCCAGGAGCCAAGGTGGGGGGGGGATGGATGTGCCCACATTGGGTGGAGGTGGGTGTGCACCCATTCCCACGGGGCGCACACCCATCTCCACCCACAGAGCAACCGGCATTGGAGTCCACTGCTCCGTGCGTGGGTGATGGATGGAGCATGGGGGTACACATGCACCCCCACCCATCCACCGTGGCATTCCCATGGGCACCTCCACTCATCTCCATGCAGCGAAACTGCGTGGAGATGGGTGGGGCATCTCATGTGAAAAGGGCTAGAGAGTGTCTGTCTACAGGGGCCAGGAGGCAGAGGCTGGGGGTTCCATGGACACAGGGCTTCCCTGAGAGGAAGCTGGCTTGTTGACTAGTTAGGAATGAATGTAGGCCAGATATTTCAGAAGGCAAAGAACCTATGGTTAGCAGTCAGGGAGAATGTCAGGCACTATCAAATGCCTGCACTATCAAACTCCCAAAGCTCCTCACAGTAACTGAGCTTTGATGTTAATGCAAGAGAGTGAAGAAAAGAGGGTCTTATTCAGGAGTTATGCTGGTAACCATGTTTTTCTTTATTTAAATGAATTTAAAGCAAACAAGCACGGGTATACCAATTTCTTCTGGCTCTACAGCCTAGCCATTTACATACCTTTCTTTTTTTCTATGTTTTCACTTCTTGTGTAATTGGATGTTTTTATACTAGGGCTGAGCTAACACCAACTCCTTCCAGACTACAGTCTGGCCCTTTTTAAAACAGACCATCCCTGATTCACTAAAAGGAGTGCTGTGGAATCTAACCTATGCTGATCTCACTGAAGTTATTGGCAGCAAGACTCCAGCATGGAACCATAGTTTGGTGCATAAGGCTGGAACAGTTACTCCTCCTCCTCCTCCTGCTACTGCTGAAAGGATCCAAATCATGTATTTGAGAAGGTGGTGGTTCTGTCAATAAGGCCAGTCTGCGAGAAGAACAGCAATGGCTTTAGAGAATTGACTTTCTGGGTTTTAATATGATAGTCTCCCCCTAGCTTAACACATCACCAAGAGCTGTTCATCATCATTTAGCACATAACAGCTGTTCACGGAGTTGGATCTGTTATGTTAGGAAAAAGGAAGGGAGGGGAATATAAATACCTATATCTATGACTGTATAAATAGCTCTGGAAATGAGGCTATCAAACTATCGTCAGTGGGATCAACTAAAGTATTTTAAGAACTGGGCAATGGAGTGTTGGGATTCGGGAGGTACCAGTAGGATGTGAGAGGGAGTCAAACTGGTCCTCTGAATGAAAAGCCAATGCAGCACTGCCCTGAAATCTATACAACGCTCCTTAAGTATGTGCACACTTACCTCTATAATGGTTTCATACCTATACTGTACCCTAACCCTTTTGTGATTTCTCTGTGGTTTTCTGAGTTTGCTGTCACACACAGCATGGATCATTAGAAAAGTGTTATGTATAAAACCTCTGCTCAGTGTCAATGTTGGCATTGTGACCAAACTCATATATGTAATCTTAGTTTTTTCCTATTGCAGGATGTTCCACATGTGGTGTCAGGCCTACACAATATATTTCCTCTATGCAGCTGTAGGTGCATCTGAAAAATTAGTTTAGAAACACTGCTGCTACTGTTCCAGCTGTAAGCAGCAGTTGGGGACTTGGCCACCAGTTTATCCTTTCATGCACATAAATTATCCAGGCATTCTGTGTGTCAACATTATAAAGCCCTGGGAGTGGCTCTATAGTTAAGGTGGCTTGCACTCTCTGTTAAAATCATGAAAATTCTACTTGTTATAAAATTAAGATTTATATTTATTTATTTAGAAACTTTTATACCCTGCCCCTCCTGCACAGCAGCTCAGGGTGGCTTACAGTCTAAAAACACATAAAATACAAATATAAAACTCTTACATAAAACACTTACAAGGGGGAGACACAAAAACACAACAGAAAGGCCCTCCCGCATTTCCTCCCTCCCTACCCCTCACCCTCCCACCCTACCCGTCTCCCTTGCCAAAAGCCTGACGGAACAGCCAGGCCTTAAAAACTCACCTAAAAAAGGAGAGGTCTGGGGCCACCCGGGCCTCTGCCGGGAGGGAGTTCCACAGCCTCGGTGCAGCCACCGAGAACGCCTTCTCCATAGTGGCCCCCCGAGAGACCAGAGGGACCTCAAGAAAGGTGCCCCCGGTCGACCGCAGGGGCCGATCAAGAGCCCTGGGAGTGAGGCGGCCCTGAAGGTAATTAGGGCCCAAGCCGTGTAGGGCTTTAAAGGTCAACAGCAACACCTTGAATCGGGCCTGGAACACTATAGGCAATCAGTACAGAGAATGGAGCAATGGTGTAATATAGTCTCTCAGCACATCACCTTCAGAAGGGAAATGGACTAGTTAGGTTGGTCCGCCCACCTGTGGCTGATGGAGCCTCAACGGTTCCAGGAGGCTCTGGAGGATTTAACCGTAGACCTTGATGGCCACTCTGCGGATGAACTCGTTCACGCTTGGAACATCTTGCTTGGGGAGGCCATTGACAGGGTGGTTCTGAGACGTCCCCTACCTCTGCCTCGTCACCGCAGGGTCCCTTGGTTTACTGAGGGGCTGCGAGGTATGAAGCAGGTAGGTAGGCAACTAGAACAACACTGGCATCGGGCTCGCACTGAATCCGACCAACTTCTCCATAGGACCCATTTGCGGTCCTATGTTGAGGCTGTGAGGATGGCAAAGAAAGAGTTCTTTGCCGTCCTCATAGCGTCTGCAAAGTTGCATCCAGCGGAGCTGTTCCGGGTGGTGCGGGGGCTGTTCAGTCCGCCTCCCTCCGCCTGGACGGGGACTTGTCCCAGGCCCGCTGTAAGGAGTTTGCCATCTACTTTGCAGACAAGATCGCTTGGATCCAAAGCAACTTCGACGTTGGATTAGGGGCAGTAGAGGTGGAGCATGAGGGGATGGAGGCCCCGTCTGGTCCATCTTTGTGGGGTGAGTTTCAGGAAGTGACACCAGCTGATGCTGTGGATGTCCTGGGGTCTGTTAGAGCCACCAGTTGTGAATTAGATCCGTGCCC
>QEPC01007489.1:110789-123548 GCA_003113815.1 Sphenodon punctatus
CTTTTTTTTTTTTTTTTTTTTTTTTAAAGGAACATGGGGACTAAATGTCCACCACTGTGTCTAAATGGCGAGGTGAAGGAGGCTATTGGAACGAAAAGGACGTCCTTTACAAATGGAAAGCTAGTCCTATTGAGGAAAATATGAAGGAGCATAAGCATTGCCAAATTAGAAGTAAAACATTAATAAGACCAGCCCAGAGGGAATTTAAAGAATAACTTGCTCAAGATGCAAAAACGAATAATAACTTTTTCAAGTACATCAGAAGCAAGAAGCCTGTTGGAGAGTCAGTTGTTCCATTTAGATGACCAGGGGGTGAAAGGGGCACTCAGGGAGGATAAGACTGTTGCAGAGAAGCTGAATGAATTCTTTGCTTTGGTCTTCACTGCAGATGATGTTGGGGAGATACCCATGCCGGAACTATTCTTTGTAGGTCATGAATTAGAAAAATTGTCACAAAGCAACGTTGTGTTGGAAGAGGTTCTAGAACAAATTGACAAACTATATAGTAATAAATCACCAGGACCAGATGGTATTCACCCCACAGTTCTGAAGGAACTCAAATATGAAATTGCAGACCTATTATTGGTAATATGTAACCTCTCGCTAAAATCTGCTACCGGGTAGCAAATGTAATTCTGATTTTTAAAAAAGGCTCCAGAGGTGATCCTGGAAACTACAGACCGGTGAGCCTGATATTGGTTGCTGAGCAAAGTGGTGGAAACAGTTGTTAAGAACACAATTACTGGGCATATTGATAAATTGGGCGGTGGGGGGGAGGGAAGAGTCAACATGGATTTAGCAAAAGGAAGCCATGCCTTACTAATCTATTTTTTTATTAATAAGAAATACATCTTAATATTGTAGATTACAAACATCCTACAAGGACCTCTTATTACACATTAATGTAGAAACACAGAAAACCCAAACCATCGCACTACAAATCGGTGCCTCACTAATCGATTGTAATTTTTTAGGGTCTTAATAAGCATGTGGACAAGGGTGAGCTGTTTGATATAGTGTATCTGGATTTTCAGAAAGCGTTTGATAAGGTTCCTCATGAGAAACTCTTGAAGAAATTAGTCGTGGGATAGGAGACCAGTGTCCTACCAAGGATTGGTAACTGGTTAAAGGCTGGGAAGCAAAGAGTAAGACTAAATGATCAGTTTTCTCAATAGAGGCCGTTTTTAGACGATCGCGGCCGCGCTCGCACTTGTTGTGAAAAAATGCCGGGAGCCGGGAACAGACGATACACTCCCGGCAATCACACGCCCGGAAGGGGGAAACGCATGCTTTTCCGGCCGCGATTTGACCGGGTTGAAATATCGACCCGGTCAAACGCGGCCAGAAAAGCATGCACGTCCCCCTTCCGGGCGCGTGATTGCCGGGAGTGTATCGTCTGTTCCCGGCTCCCGGCATTTTTTCACAACAAGTGCGAGCGTGGCCGCGATCGTCTAAAAACGGCTGGAGATAAGTAAATAGTGAGTGCCCCAGGCATCTGTACTGGAACTGGTGTTTAATATATTCATTAATAATCTGGAAAGGGAGGAAATAATGAGGTGATCAAATCGGCAGATGATACAAAGTTATTCAAGGTAGTTAAAACCTGAGCAGACTGTGAAGAATTGCAGGAGGATCATGTGAGACTGGGTGACTGGGCAGCTAAGTGGCAGGCAAAATTTAATGTTGACAAGCCCCCTTTGCTGCCAAAATGGCGGCGATGGGCAATTTGTTGCGGCTCCCCCTTGAGTTTTATGAGGCACAGAGAAGGACCGTTACAGGGAGGCTAGTTAGAAAGCCTCCCTGTGTTTTGAATGGGGGTCGCCAGGGCAACTGTCTCTGGAGCGCAGGCGCCTCATTGAGACCTGGAGGCCCCTCCCCTGTTAGAAGGGGGCAGATCCTCTGAGAGCTGCGCGGGAGCAGCATTGCAAGGGCAGAGGCCGAAGAAGTCAGTCCCACCCACCTCCCGGTTGCCATTACGGAACCGAGGAAGAACTTTGGCGAGTAGCCTTCTTGGAAAGGGTCACTTGTTTTGCTGCCTCAACAGTGCAGAGTAGGCTAAATAGGTTCTGATTGGTTCAATTTGGCTATATGTGTATTTATGTTCATTCGGCTGTTTCGTATATTGGCAATATGATGTATCTTACATAATTGGGCATTCGTTTTAGTAAATAGGGTTATTTGGTTTCAACAATCTGAGACATGGGCTTGGAATCCTGGTGAATTTGGAAGCATGTGAATTGGTGGTTCAAGCTGGTAATAATTTGTCACACTCTGCAGGGGTCCAGTATGCTATGGTAGGATAAATAGGAAAGAATAGGTTATTAAGAGTCATCTCGATGGGGAGGTGATAGCCAGTTGTAATGCAGGGCACAGCATGCATTGGGGTCATGACCCTGGGAGTGTTGTATTAGCAGGGCACGTAGGGACATGTGCTGTCTTCGGGCCTTGTGGATGCTTCACTCCTTACTCCTGCCCAGAGTTGGGCCTGTCCCCCTTTGGCCATGGCCGTGGCGCTGTCGAAGGAGGGGATGTTTACAGTTTAAGGTACTGTTAACGGAAGGCATATCCGGACAGTACTGGAGTTAAAAAGTTATGTTGTTTAGTTAGCATACTGGACCCAAATTGCTTTGTGCAATTACCCATTGGCCTTTGGTTTCTGTGATCTGAATAAAAAGTGCGGCCAGATTTCACCCAAACACTGTCTGTGTCTTATTGGTGTGTCTCACTTGTGTCGACAAGTGCAAAGTGATGCCCATAGGAGAAAATAATCTGAACTATATGTACACAAATGTTCAAAATTAGAACATTTAACTTTTAAAAGGGAAACTATGCAAAAATGAGGATACTAGTTAGAGGGAAACTAAAGGGAGCAGTTACAAGGATTAAAGGATCTTGGAGTCATTGTGGACAATACATTGAAACCCCAGCTCAATGTGCAGCAGCAGTCAGAAAAGCAAACAGAATGCTAGGAATTATTGGAAAAGGGATAGAGAATAAACTAAAAATATCATAATGCCTCTATAAATCTATGCTGCGACCACACCTTGAGTATTGTGTACAGTTCTGGTCACCCCATCTCAAAAAAGATATATTAGAACTGGAAAAGAAGGGCAACAAAAATTATAAAGGGTAAGGAATGGCTTCTGTACAAAGAGAGACTTGATAGGTTAGGGCTCTTCAGCTTGGAGAAGAGAAGACTGAGAGGGAGGGAAATTATAGAAATGTATAAAATCATGAGTGGTGTGGAATGAGTAAATAGTATTTACTCCGTGAAATTAACTGGTAGCAGATTTAAAACAAAAAGTATTTTTTCACTCAATACACAACTAACTTGTGGAATTCGTTGCTAGAAGATGTGGTCAAAACCAGTAGTATTGCTGGGTTTAAAAAAGGATTGGATAAGTTCTTGGAGGGTAGGTCCATTAATGGCTATTAGCCAAGCAGGTTTGGGGACATAACCTCCGACGGTTGGGAACAAACCGGAAATGGATTGCCCCATTGTGACCTGTTGGGTACTCTCCGAAGTGACTGAGTTTGGCCACTGTCAGAGACAAGATGCTGAGCTCGATGGATCATTGGTTTGACCCATTATGGCACCACTTAGAAAGGGTTTTTTTGCTCAAAACTTAGACCACTATCTAGTGGTCAGCAGAAGCCCTGCATCATGCATGACTACAGCATAAGGCATGAAAAAGACCAAAACCAGCAGCTCCAATTATAAAATGAGGTTTAAGGGGAAGCCAGTGTTAAGGCCGTAACAAGAATTTGACAAGCAGTCTTGTGCAGAAATAGAGGAAGCAGCAACACATTTTGCTTGTGCTGAAACTTTCAGAGAACTAGGCCTGGTATTTTCTACCCCTGAAAAAGATTTGGGCCGTGCCTTCTCCCCCACAGTGTAAAACCCAGCCCAAGGTTTATGCTGGTTGTGGGGTTGGCAGGTTTCTGTTGTTTGGAGGGGAAGCAGAAGTTCTGGGAATGGCCCCCTGGCTGGTCACCTTGGGGTGCCACTGAGGGATCAGCATGGCTGCTGTGTCCATCCTGACAAGCACTGAGAGTTGGGTAGACCCTATATTGCCATCCCCAGAAGGCCACTGCCCTGAACAAGGTGTCCACTTTGCCTACTGCGTGGGCTGGCTCTGCAGAGAATTCACTCGTTAGTTCAGAATGAAATCATAATAAACTGTGAGAGTACATTTGCTGGCTCTGCATTAGCTGGAGGCATCATGGTAATGACAAGGTGATGGGAGGCTCCGGTTATGATACAGAAACATGAAATTCCCTTATAGTATTGCATCAAAAATATGAGTCAGTTGCTGAAATGTTAAAAAGGGGTGCCTCCAAGAAAAAGGCGCTGGAGCACGCTGGTGCATCAAATAGGCAGCTTGCACCCAAGGTGGGGAGCATGGCCCAAAATCACGTCAGAGGCATCACATGAAGTTCTGCTCATGTGCAGCTGCACTGAGCCCATTTCTACCATGATTTTAGTGACGAGGCTGGATTTTGAGACCTGTCTCCCATCACTGAAATCAGAGCAGAAATAGGCTAATTGACTGTGTGGCCCCCAGGTGTCCGCTCCCGAATTGCTGACAATACAGCTCCCTATGGTATACTGGGGAGCTGTGCCGGATGAAGCAGGAAGGGCGGTGGTTAGAGCGACGGTGGCGTTATTCGTGCGCTGAAGTTGATCGTTTGCAGCATAGAGTCTGGTTACGTACCTATGCCATTGCGGTGTGGACAGCAGGTTTTCTATGCTGCCCTCATTGCGTCCACTAAGTCCCGCCCGACTAAGCTGTTCCGGGTGGTGAGGGGGCTGGTCAGTCCGATCCACCACCGTCTGGACGTAGAACCATCAAATGCTCGCTGTGATTTGTTTGCAGACTTTTTTGCAGATAGAATCGCTCATTCACTACAGTTGTGATGCGACTTTTGTAGCAGGGAATGGGTCAGAGGCAGTAGAAGCACCTTCTTATCCGGTTTTATGGGATGGGTTTTGGGCGGTATCACCCTCAGATGTAGGGGATGCTCTTGGGACCGTTTGAGCCACCTATTGTGAACTGAATCCATGCCCGTCCTGGCTGGTTAACGCTAGCCGGGAGACACTGAGTCTGCTGCTGGCGGGGATAGTCAACACCTCCCTTGGGGAGGGCGGGGTGCCGGGCTGTCTCAAGGAGGCGGTGGTGCAGCCCCTGCTCAAGAAACCATCTTTGGATGTTGACGCTCTGGCCAGGTTATCGGCCAGTGTCTAACCTTCCCTTTTTAGGGAAGGTTATTGAACGGGTGGTGGCTTAGCAGCTTCAGGGGCATTTGGACCAGGTTAATTTTCTCAATCCCTCGCAGTTGGACTTTTGTCCAGGTTATTGCACAGAGACTGCACTTGTGGCCTTGGTCGACGACCCCTCCCATGAGTTGGACCGGGGTCGTTCGACCCTGTTGATCCTGTTAGATCTCTCGACTGCATTTGATACGGTTGATCATGAGTTGTTGGTGACTCGACTGTGGGACTGGGCAGGGATTGGTGGGACTGTTCTTGAATGGTTCTGCTCTTTCCTGACTTGGGAGAACCCAGCGTGTGGTGCTAGGGGAGTTTTCATCTTCCCCCCCCCCCCCCNNCCCCCCCCCCCCCCGGGGCCTCACGTGTGGAGTACTGCAGGGTTCCATCTTATCCCCTATCTTGTTCAATGTGTACATGCAGCCTCTGGAAGAGGTGCTTAGGGAGTATGGAGTGACATGTCCTCAATATGCTGATGACACCCAGCTATATATCTCATTTTCCTCCGACTCAGGCCAGCAGTCTCTGTGCTTACCCGGTGTTTGTCCGCTGTGGGGGATTGGATGAGGGCGAGCTGCCTGAGGCTAAATCCTGACAAGATGGAGGTGACGGTTGTGGGGAAGGCCGGGAGTGGTGGCCCCCATCATAGATGGGGTCCGCCCTCCCCTGGTTTCTCAGGTCTGGAGTTTTGGGGTGCTCCCGGACCCACAGCTCCGCCTGGATGCCCAGGTGGCGGCTGTGGCGAAGGGAGCATTTCTCCAGTTACATCAGGTGTGTTGGCTTAGGCCATATGTCTCGGACTCGGATCTGGCCACGGTCATCCATGCTTTTATTAGCTTGAGACTGGATTACTGCAAATATTACGTTTTCCTTTAGGTAGTAGCACATTGTGAAAAATCATGCAGTGCGACCGACAGCACTCCTAATGCCCTTTTCCAGATCATTAATGATCTAGTGGAAAGTGTCGCAGTAAATATTGACTGTGTATTCTTGCATTCATTGCCATTCTTTCTCAGCCTTCGTTTTGGAATCTGTCCCTGCATTTTAATACTAAATCTTCATCTGGAATTGGGAGCATTAATGGTGTCAGTTCTGTTGACAACTGACCTTGGCATAAGTAGCCTACATAAATACACTGTATAGTTTGAGCTCAAGGTCACTGGCTTGCCCTTTTAAGGGAAGGATTCTTGTGGGGAATGAATATGAGATATTAACTCTGTGAATGGAGGGCTGGTCTTCAATGTATCTATGCTACAGAAATGAATAGTCATTTTCTGGCAGCGGTCAGGCACATCACAGCTGCACTGGTGTTATGGTGGGTTCAAGTATTTTCATTATGAGAACTTCTCCTGAACAGTCTTTGGAGGTATTTGCACCAAAGTGTTGTCTGCATATGGACAGCATTGCCTGCCACTGGCACAACTGTAAAGGATTTTTTTTATGTACTTGGGAGACAAGAGATACAAAGCTCTTATCTGTGCTAAGTCCAGTCATAAACAAAAGTAAGGAGAGCCTGGAGTAAGAGGGTTGGAAGATGCGACCTCATGCTTTGGGTGTTCCTAGGTCTTTAACTGGATGCTAGGAGTCAACAGGGTGGAGATGCCTTGCTCAATAATTGACCTGTTCCATATATTTTCTTGGAAGCATCTGGTGCTGGACATGGTCAAAGACAGGATCCTTGGCTAGGTGGATTATTGGTCTTATCAAATATGGTGACTGTCATGAGTGTGTGTTTGTGGTGGTTCCTCAGAATATGAAATTTTTCTTGCTGCTAATTTTAGACAGTGATGAAAAGGTTGTTTGAGGTTCCCCCTTACCCAAATGGGGTCATGACTGACCTAGAATCTAGACAAACGAAAAGTTTAAACAGAGGATGTGAGTGTGTGGGGGGTGGTGTGAATTGTTTTCTGTTTTTTGTTGAGACAGCTTCTTCTCAGCTGGTATTTTTCCTCATAACACAGTGGGCTGTTTCTTGTCTGAACTGGCGGAAGTGAAATTCTCACATTTTGAAATATTGCACTCCCAAGTGCTTGACTGCTTTATGAGAACAAATCTGCATATAGGTTGATACTTGTTTTTTAAAATAGCAGTGGTGGTGGTGGAAGGACACACAATTAATGATCACATCCTTGGGGGGAGGGGGGATTTTTTATTTTTTAAAGGGCACACTCACTGTTGGGTTGTGGTGGTGGTTGTTGGTTAAAAAAAAATATTAAAGTGAATTATTTGCTTTTGAAAGATTCACACCAAATAGTCATGGAGGGTGATGCTATGTTCTGATAAATAGTTAAATGTAGTAGTTACTCTTGGACCTGATGTCTGTTTTACTCCTAAAGTGTTCACAGAAACAGAACATTGAACTGAGGATCTTTAGGAGTAGGAAGCTAAGTACGTACTCCTGAAAGATCAGGAGAATATACTCCCCTTCAGTTTGTATTTTGAAGTAACTGTTCATGTAAATGTTTACCAGTGTGAGGGTGGCAACCATAGTTCAGCAATCATTAGGTCTCAACTAAGGGGGAGATTGCTGCAGCACTACTTAAGAACATAAGTAGTGCCACACTGAGTCAGACCAATGGTCCATTATGCCCAGCATCCTGTCCTCCGACAGTGACCAATCTCGATCGCATGGGAGAAGAACCAATAGTCACAATGGGCAATCCATTCCCAGTTGTTCACTCCCAGCTCCCGACAGTAAAAAGCTCATCCCGTAAGCTACTTGACTAATAGCCATTAATGGACCTACCCTCCAAGAACTTATCAAGTCCTTTTAAAAACCCAGCTATACTACTGGCCCTGACAATGTCCTCTGGCAACAAATTCCATAAACTAATTATGCATTGAGTGAAAAAGTACTTCTTTTTATTTTTTAAATCTGCCAGCAGCTAGTTTCCTGGAGTGTCCCCTAGTTCTAGTACTATTTGAGAGGGTAACTAACTGTTCCCTATCTTCTCGTTCCACATCACTCAAGATTTTATAAACCTGTATTATGTCCCCTCTGTCTTCTCTTCTCTAAGCTGAAGAGACCCAGCTTGTCACGCCTCTTTGTATGGAAGCTGTTCCATACCCTTTATCATTCTCGTTGCCCTTTTCTGTACCCTTTCTAGTTCAACAATGTCTTTTTTGAGATGAGACAACCAAAACTGCACACAGTATTTCAGGTGCGGTCGCACCATTGATTTGTATAGAGGCATTATGACATCCTCAGATTTATTCTCTATCCCTTTGCAAATAACTCCTNAGTGGTGGCCCCCATCATAGATGGGGTCCGCCCTCCCCTGGTTTCTCAGGTCTGGAGTTTTGGGGTGCTCCCGGACCCACAGCTCCGCCTGGATGCCCAGGTGGCGGCTGTGGCGAAGGGAGCATTTCTCCAGTTACATCAGGTGTGTTGGCTTAGGCCATATGTCTCGGACTCGGATCTGGCCACGGTCATCCATGCTTTTATTAGCTTGAGACTGGATTACTGCAAATATTACGTTTTCCTTTAGGTAGTAGCACATTGTGAAAAATCATGCAGTGCGACCGACAGCACTCCTAATGCCCTTTTCCAGATCATTAATGATCTAGTGGAAAGTGTCGCAGTAAATATTGACTGTGTATTCTTGCATTCATTGCCATTCTTTCTCAGCCTTCGTTTTGGAATCTGTCCCTGCATTTTAATACTAAATCTTCATCTGGAATTGGGAGCATTAATGGTGTCAGTTCTGTTGACAACTGACCTTGGCATAAGTAGCCTACATAAATACACTGTATAGTTTGAGCTCAAGGTCACTGGCTTGCCCTTTTAAGGGAAGGATTCTTGTGGGGAATGAATATGAGATATTAACTCTGTGAATGGAGGGCTGGTCTTCAATGTATCTATGCTACAGAAATGAATAGTCATTTTCTGGCAGCGGTCAGGCACATCACAGCTGCACTGGTGTTATGGTGGGTTCAAGTATTTTCATTATGAGAACTTCTCCTGAACAGTCTTTGGAGGTATTTGCACCAAAGTGTTGTCTGCATATGGACAGCATTGCCTGCCACTGGCACAACTGTAAAGGATTTTTTTTATGTACTTGGGAGACAAGAGACACAAAGCTCTTATCTGTGCTAAGTCCAGTCATAAACAAAAGTAAGGAGAGCCTGGAGTAAGAGGGTTGGAAGATGCGACCTCATGCTTTGGGTGTTCCTAGGTCTTTAACTGGATGCTAGGAGTCAACAGGGTGGAGATGCCTTGCTCAATAATTGACCTGTTCCATATATTTTCTTGGAAGCATCTGGTGCTGGACATGGTCAAAGACAGGATCCTTGGCTAGGTGGATTATTGGTCTTATCAAATATGGTGACTGTCATGAGTGTGTGTTTGTGGTGGTTCCTCAGAATATGAAATTTTTCTTGCTGCTAATTTTAGACAGTGATGAAAAGGTTGTTTGAGGTTCCCCCTTACCCAAATGGGGTCATGACTGACCTAGAATCTAGACAAACGAAAAGTTTAAACAGAGGATGTGAGTGTGTGGGGGGTGGTGTGAATTGTTTTCTGTTTTTTGTTGAGACAGCTTCTTCTCAGCTGGTATTTTTCCTCATAACACAGTGGGCTGTTTCTTGTCTGAACTGGCGGAAGTGAAATTCTCACATTTTGAAATATTGCACTCCCAAGTGCTTGACTGCTTTATGAGAACAAATCTGCATATAGGTTGATACTTGTTTTTTAAAATAGCAGTGGTGGTGGTGGAAGGACACACAATTAATGATCACATCCTTGGGGGGAGGGGGGATTTTTTATTTTTTAAAGGGCACACTCACTGTTGGGTTGTGGTGGTGGTTGTTGGTTAAAAAAAAATATTAAAGTGAATTATTTGCTTTTGAAAGATTCACACCAAATAGTCATGGAGGGTGATGCTATGTTCTGATAAATAGTTAAATGTAGTAGTTACTCTTGGACCTGATGTCTGTTTTACTCCTAAAGTGTTCACAGAAACAGAACATTGAACTGAGGATCTTTAGGAGTAGGAAGCTAAGTACGTACTCCTGAAAGATCAGGAGAATATACTCCCCTTCAGTTTGTATTTTGAAGTAACTGTTCATGTAAATGTTTACCAGTGTGAGGGTGGCAACCATAGTTCAGCAATCATTAGGTCTCAACTAAGGGGGAGATTGCTGCAGCACTACTTAAGAACATAAGTAGTGCCACACTGAGTCAGACCAATGGTCCATTATGCCCAGCATCCTGTCCTCCGACAGTGACCAATCTCGATCGCATGGGAGAAGAACCAATAGTCACAATGGGCAATCCATTCCCAGTTGTTCACTCCCAGCTCCCGACAGTAAAAAGCTCATCCCGTAAGCTACTTGACTAATAGCCATTAATGGACCTACCCTCCAAGAACTTATCAAGTCCTTTTAAAAACCCAGCTATACTACTGGCCCTGACAATGTCCTCTGGCAACAAATTCCATAAACTAATTATGCATTGAGTGAAAAAGTACTTCTTTTTATTTTTTAAATCTGCCAGCAGCTAGTTTCCTGGAGTGTCCCCTAGTTCTAGTACTATTTGAGAGGGTAACTAACTGTTCCCTATCTTCTCGTTCCACATCACTCAAGATTTTATAAACCTGTATTATGTCCCCTCTGTCTTCTCTTCTCTAAGCTGAAGAGACCCAGCTTGTCACGCCTCTTTGTATGGAAGCTGTTCCATACCCTTTATCATTCTCGTTGCCCTTTTCTGTACCCTTTCTAGTTCAACAATGTCTTTTTTGAGATGAGACAACCAAAACTGCACACAGTATTTCAGGTGCGGTCGCACCATTGATTTGTATAGAGGCATTATGACATCCTCAGATTTATTCTCTATCCCTTTGCAAATAACTCCTAACATTCTGTTTGCTTTTTTGACTGCTGCTGCAAACTGGGCTGAGGATTTCAGTGTATTGTCCACAGTCATTCCCAGATCCTTTTCCTGAGTGGTAACTCCTAGTTTAGTACCCAGCATTGTGTACGCATAGTTTGTATTATTTTTCCCTATGTGCATCACTTTGTACTTGTCCACATTAAATCTCATCTGCCATTGAGATGCCTAGGCACCCAGTCTTGTAAGATCCTGTTGCAGTTTTTCATAGTCTACTCGTGTTTTAACTACCTTGAATAACTTTGTGTCATCTGAATATTTGATCACCTCACTCTTAACGCCCTTTTCCAGATCATGAATGAATACATTAAAACAGCACCAGTCCCAATACAGATCCCTGGGGCACACCATTTTTTACATCTCTCCATTGTGAAAACTGACCATTTACTTCTACCCTTTGCTTCCTGTCCTTTAATCAGTTACCGATCCATAGTAAGACACTAACTCCTATTCCATGGCTTTTCAATTTTTTCAAGAGTCTTTTACATGGGACCGTGTCAAATGCTTTCTGGAAATCCAGGTACACAATATCTACCGGGTCTCCCTTATCCACATGCCTATTTACACCCTCAAAGAATTCCAACAGATTAGTGAGACATGACTTACCTTCGCTAAATCCATGTTCCCTCTTCCCCATTAAGCCATGTTTATCAACATGCCCAGCGATTCTGTTCTTACTGATAGTTTCTGTCATTTTGCCCGGCACAGATGTCAAGATTACTGGTCTGTAGTTTCCAGGACCACCTTTGGATCTCTTTTTAAATATCGGGGTTACATTTGCCACCCTCCAGTCCTCTGGTACAGTGGCAGATTCTAGAGATAGGTTGCAAATTACTAACAGTAAGTCTGCAATTTCATATTTAAGTTCCTTCAGAACTTCAGGGTGAATACCATCTGGTCCTGGTGATTTGTTAGTATTCAGTTTGTCAATTTGTTCTAGAACCTCCTCCAGAGTCCATTTGTGACAGCTCTTCCAATGCATCCCCTACAAAGTAAGGTTCCAGCGTTGGTATCTCCCCAACATATTCTGCAGTGAAGACCGAAGCAAAGAACTCATTCAGCTTCTCTGCAATGTCCTTTTCCTCCCTAAGCACCCCTTTCACCCCCTGGTCATCTAACAGCACAACTGACTCTTTAGCAGGCTTCCTGCTTCTGATGTACTTGAAAAAGATTTTATTATTAGTTTCAGCATCTTTAGCAAGTTGCTCCTCAAATTCCTTTTTGACCTGCCTTATTAACTTTTTACATCTACTTTGGCAACGCTTATGCTCGTCCCTATTTACCTCATTGGAACTCTCCATTTTTTAAAAGGATGCCTCTTTTGCTCCAATAGCCTCCTTCACCTCACCATTTAGCCACACAGGCAGACATTTAGTCCTCTTCTTACCTTTTTTAATTTGTGGAATACATTTAATCTGAGCTTTCAAGATGGTGTTTTTAAATAGTCTCCACGCTGCCTGCGGACATTTAATTCTTTCAGCTGCTCTTTTAAGTTTCCCTCTAACTAGTTTTTTCAGTTTTATATTCAGTTTTATGTGCCTTTATATTGTAATCCATAGTTTCTGTTGAGACACTCTAAGTCCTTCTGATCAGTGACAGTTGT
>QEPC01007489.1:144128-160624 GCA_003113815.1 Sphenodon punctatus
CCCCCCCCCCCCCCCTTTTACTTCTGTGGCATTTGAAAGGGAATATCTGGCACTTCCATACTATTCCGCCCCCTCCCCCCATTGCTGAACAAATATTTGTCCCAGCTTGTGTGCATAGTTACAATATTTATGCAACAAGATGCAAGATGGCTTCTAAATTCTATTTCCACTCCTCAGCTGTAGAGTGCTGAAAATGTGTTTGAAATGACATTTGTACTTTCTAGCTGAGGATAAGAGAGAGTCTAGGTAAACAAGCTATTGAAAGTTGGAGGTGAGGATTATTTGACCTTCGCAGTTGGTTATTTGACTGAAATCAACTTGATATGGAAAACATATCCATTTGAAAAGTCCTGGATAAATGCATTTACTACAGGGAATTAATGTTTGAATTTAAGCATAAAGTTTAAGTGTAGGAATGCTGGTGTGTCCCTGGTTTAGAATCCCTGGTTTCTGTATGTTCTTTAACTTCTCTGTTCAACAGGAAATCCTACCCTGACATTATTCATGCTTGTCCTTTTTAAACATTTTTTTTATGGATGTTTACTTTTCATCTTGATATTGAAAGCTGACCGCTGGGAGGGGTTGGGCAGGTGACAAGACCTGTAGGAAAGTCCTAGTATTACTTTTGTAATATGATCTGTCCATGTGACTGTGATTGTAGAGTTAAATAATGAGGTAAACAAATTTCTAGAGGTTATAAAACCTTGTTGGTTGTAAATCTGGAAATAGCACATTTCTTTGAGGAACATAAAAATTGGGGAAATGGCAGTCAGTGGCATCACACAACCAGGAGGAATTTGGCACAGCTAGAGCATCTTGGATTGTTGAGGTTTTTTGTTCAGCTTCAAGAAACATGCCATTATTCTGGCCACTCTTCTAAGCCACCAACTATACTTAAATACCCATCTTTCAGTAGCCAGTGGTTGTACTTTGTGAAACTTTAGAAGTAGCTGAGACATTACCACATGTCACTGGTAAATAAATAGCACCTGCTTAATTAAAAAGTAACATGGGTCCATAAAAATCAACTGCCATATCATGTTCACATGTACCAAAGAACAGGCTTTGCTATATTTCCAGAAAACGCTGTTTATTAATGGGCTTGTTACACTTCCCATAGCTACAGGAATGAAGGGGTGGGGGTGGGGATGAGCCTGGGTTAATAGGTGCTGTTTAATTCTATGAAGGCAGTTGGGAAAGGGCAGGTTTTATTACAAAGTGTAAGTTAATATGTAACCAGGATGGGAAATGCAACACAGATTTTTCTCTTCGTTTTTTACACAGATGTTATTAATCTTTTCTCCACCCTACAGACCTTCAGAATAAATTATTCTTTCAAGAAAAATAACTTGGAAGCATAGCCTTCTCTAGCAGCCAAGCAAGAGGTAGCCGGAGACGTTTTGCCTATGCGATAAAACTGAGATAGATCTGCCCAGAGAAGGATGGGCTGTGGGAAGGATTACTGCCCCGAGATTCTCTTCTCCTTTAAAAATGTGTGGCATACACCTTCCCCAGCTGCTGACAGAAGCTGTTAAGAGACCCAAGAAGCAAAGCCCTGGTTTGAGGCTACTAGAATACTGTGATTTCTGACAATGGGTAAGTAGGGGTGGGAATATCGGTATCGGATTAATCCGATAATCACCTGTATCGGCGTACCATTTTTTTTTAACATTGTTCGCTTTACCAGTTTTTTTTATATCACGGCCATTGAAATAAATGGCTGCAATGTAAAAAAACCGGTGAAGTGGCCAATGTTAAAAAAACTGGTATGCCGATACCGGACCTACTGGTAAATCTGATACTGGGGAGAACAGATACCGGTAAATCCGGTATTCTCCTTGGTGTCCCACCCCTAGTATAGAGCATTCTTGGGCTTGCTGGTAACTCCTCTTTGTCCTGTATGAAGACTTTTAGGTTTGAATGAGAGAAGATGCTTTTTGTTTTTTCTTCATACTCTCCCTGCACAGTTCCTCCCTCTTATCACTGGGAGTCAATTGCCTTTACACAGGTAGTTAACTGTGTCTTTTAGTTTGAAATCCCTGTCAGAAATTCCTTGGCCTTCAGGATATGGACATTAAAAATGGTGGTTATTATTATTATTTATTTATTTATTATAGGCATTTGTATAGCGCCAGCTGTGTACCTGGCACTTTACAGAACAATAAGATAGATGTGGTCCCTGCCTACGGCTTACAATCTAATAGACACGTAGGGCGGAGACAAGGAGAGGGGATGTAGGGAGAGACAAGGGATAGTTCTCTGGTGCTTAATGTAGCATGGGTTTGAGCTTCTTTTTAAGGGATCTTGTATTTCTCATGCTCTGTTAAACCTTGGGAGGAATTAAAATGGACTTCTAAGTTTTATAGTGAATAACCTTTTGGCTGGAATGTTTATTTTGCTGTGTCTGTTTGACACTTTCTCAATAACCTTTACAGCATTGACTTTGCTGTTTCCTGCCAATAAAAAGAAAAAATCAAATACAACCCCTTCCCCTACAAAAAACAAAACAGTGACAGAGGGAGCCAGCCTGCTCATTGGACCAGGCAGGCACCTTCTCAGAGGACAGAAGGGAAGCAGCACCAAGGGACCTTCCCTTGATGCTGTGTCCCCCCTCCCCCCCAAGAACAGGCCTCCCCAGAGTACCTACTCTCTGCAGATGTTAGTGGGGAACATGAGCCACCCAGGGCATTACAGTTGGTGTAGTGCTTTTTTTTTCTCAGCCACTACCCCTCAGCTGCCTGTCTGGCACCTGCACTGCAAACCCTGGTCTGGGGATTGCAGTGAGAGTGGAAACAGAATGCCAGTTCTCAACGCTCAGCTAAGTAGCAAGGTACAGAATTTCATCCCACTCACCAAAGTGTAAACTCCAAATGGGGCTTCCAGTGGTGGGGGGCGGGGTGGAGGGATCTGATGTGTTCTGGCCACGGCAGCAAAACACCCTGTTAAAAGTCCATCCCGAACCATACAGCTTATTGGTCTGGTCTGATTTAAGGCACATAACGTTCTGTGGCTTATGATACACAAGGGAGTGGGGTGACCAGCCCTACATCTGACTGCCTTTCACTTCGCCAGTGCATTCACAGCTGGATCAAACTGCAGTCAGCTATCCAGTCTAAGATCTGCAGGACTTAAACCTATAGTTTTGACTTTTGAGGGAGGTAGTCAAGTGCCTTAACCACTCATCTACCACACCTGGGTCAGTATGTTTGGATGATGCTGATATTATGTGAGAATCAGAGGCCTCTTTTAGAGTTCTATGCTCTCTTTTGGTACTGAATTCGAGCCTATTCCTGTCCTTGTGTGCATATATGGCACTGCCCACTGAAGTCAGTGGAGCCCACATAGTCACATCATCGGGCTTGAGTTTATGCCTTTGAATTTAATTTTGCAGAATTACAGTCCTAGGGGATGATTTGGTCCTTAGCATTTACTGCATATTCACACTTGTTACATATTCTATAACCTAACTTAAGGAAACTACTAATCAAATGACAGAAAACTGTAGCTAGATATGAAAAGTGGAAACATTAAATGCAATACATATGGAGATTTGATGTCTTGCATGTGAACTAGGGACATGCAAAATAAGTACATTTTTTAAGTATCTGGAGAGTGAAATTTTCTAGCGGTGTGAAAAGGACATAATCAAGACAAGAGTGACAACAAATAATTCCTGTTTCTCCATTCCCTCATGTTTAATGTCCAATATTATTGTTTGCCAGTTTTTCTGAAAATAAATTAGCAGCCCATGAGCAGGTGTTTGTGGCAAAGATGTGTGAATGGAAACTCTTGCTAAGCAAATGACATTCGATTTCAGGTTTTTAAGTTTGTCTCCTAATAAGTGAAGCTTAGAGAATGATGGGAAACATGAAGAAAATACCTTGAATGTATACCTTGCTGTTTAATCTGTATTTTGTACACTCCTGTGGACTGAATACATTTGTATATACACCATATACTATCTCAGTATCAGTATATAGGTGAATAAATGACAAAAGTGTGTATACGTGTCCAAAAAACTTACATGAAATTGTATTAGAAGTTAATTAAAAAGATAATACATTTCAAAATTAGATAAGTTCACTATAGAGAGAGATGAAACATCTAAATATGCAATGCATTGTAAGAGTATAAAAATGTTACCAAACAATGGCCATATAATATACATTTTCTGGGATGGATATGACATAAAACATACAGTTGTAATCACATACAGTGGTATGTGCTTAGTCCATTTTAGTTCCACAATCTCTACGAGGTCCCGGGTTGTTTCACTCATTCGTGTAATCTTCATCAAGAGGACTTTGGACATTTTCTGTCCATGCAAGATTTTCTCCAACTCCAAGAAGTCCTCACAGTTAGTCCTTGCAGTTAGTTATTTGATATTAATTGAAGCTTCACATTACTAATCTCAGCAAAAATCTCCTCTGATTAGAGTAGCATGGTCCCCAGATAGACTCAGTATTAAACAGAGTCTCAACTCTCGTGCATTTGCTGTTGATGGAAGTTTCACAATCTTCTCTCAACAAAAACTCACTCTTGAGTAAAATGTCCATAGTGAACATATCTAATTTTGAAAGGTATTTACCTTTTTAAGTAACTTTGAATAAAATTTCGTGTGAGTTTTTTGTACATGTATACACACTTTTTCCAATTTATTCACCTCTGTATTGATATTGGGATAGTAGATTGTGTGTACAAATTTACACAGTTCTTGGTGTTTTTACACCTTTTCTTGTGTCTGTTTTCCACAGAGCCTTACAGTTCACTGGCACTTGTACACTGGATTTGAATAGATATAGTCACATATTGACAAAGTTTAGGTACCAAAATGTTGCATGACTGGCTTGCATGTGTGTTTGTTGTTAATCTAGGGAGAAGGTGGTTACCATGTTGGTCTCAAATGTAAGAGATGAAGATAAAGTAGTTCAGATGACCTCTTTTATTGAACCAACTTTTCTTTGTGGAAGTGTGCAGGTTATCAGGCCACACAGGCTTATAAAAAGTCAGAACCACTACTTTGTTTCCATCTCCTGTATTATTAATGTGGCAGATAGGATGGGTGTAGCACATCTGTTGGTTTTGCTGAGGGGCAAACAGAAAGCACATTCATGAAAGGTTCACTTGATACATTGTCAGTAGGCTGGTTTTATGGGAAGATAAGTATGGGTGATTTGTTCTGAGGCTTGTTTGGTATTCTGTACCTTGCCATAAATTCCCCTACCCCTAAAAATGAAATACTTAAATGGGTGTAATGCAGCAATATATTTTCTTCTGAAGCAGTAACAGCTCTGTAAATACACTCTTGTATAAGGTACAGATTCTGCAAGGTGTTACTTATCCGTTGATACCCAACTCTCTCTCTCCACACCCACCCATCCCTCTCTCTCTATCCAGTCTTGGCTCACTAACTGCCTCTCTCACATTTCTGCCTGGATGTCTCATCATCAGCTCAAACTTAACATGGCTAAAAACGAACTCATCTCCCCCCGAGCCCCAATCCTTCCCTTCTCTCATCCTTCTCTGTCTTCATTGATGAGGTCAACATCCAGCCAGTCCCTCAGGTATGTAGCCTAGGGTTCATCTTTGACTCCTCCCTCTCCTTTAAACCTCAGATCGATTCTGTTGCCAAATCCTGTCGCTTCTCTCTGCACAACATTGCTAAGATCCATCCTTTCCTCACTTTCCTCTGCTAAAACTATTGTCCATGCTCTGGTCATCTCTCGCCTCGACTATTATTATTATTATTATTATTATTTTATTATAAATATTTATATAGCACCAGCCATGTACCTGGTGCTGTACAGAACATAGAAATAGATGCGGTCCCTGCCTGTGGCTTACAATCTAAAAGACAAGGAGGGGGAGACAGGGAAAGGGGACAGTGGGAGAGACGGGAGAAGACAAACAAACATTCAGGCGGATGCGAAGTCTCAGGTGCGTGTGCTTGGCTTGGTTACAATCAGGTTGGTTGCAGCAGTCTGAGAGGACTATGCAACCTCCTTCTTACTGACCTTCCTCGCTCTCATCTTGCTCTTCTCATTTCTGTTCATAACTCTGCTGCCAAGGTCATCCACCTTGCCCGCTGCTTTGACCACGTACAGCCCCTCCTCTCTTCTCTCCACTGGCTCCCTCTTCCTGAACGCATTCTACACAAACTCCTGGTTTTTACCTACAAGACTCTTCATGGCCTTGCTCCCCCCTATCTCTCAGCACTCATTTCCCGCTACATTCGTGTCTGGGAGCTCCGCTTCTCTGCCACCACCCTCGCCTACTCATGACTCCCCTGCTTCTCAAAACACATCTACCCCTTTTCCCTGGCAGCCCCCCATCCCTGGAACTCCCTCCCTGAACACATTCACTCGGCTTCCTCCCTCCAACTTCCTCCACAGAACCCACCTCTTCCGTCAAGCTTTCCCTGGCTCCTCGTTCCCCTCACCCCCTTGCTGACTTATCCTGAGCTATCATATCTTGTGTAACGTTAAATGAGTAACTACACCTTTGTAACTAAGCCAAGCACGTGCACCTAAGACCTCACAAGTTTGTGTATGTATCCTTGTCTCTTCCTCTGTCCCACCCCCAATGTCTCTCTTAGATTGTAAGCCTGCTAGGGCAAGGACCGTGTCTTTTTCTTACAATTGTAAAGTGCCAGGTACATTGCTGGCATGATATAAATGCTTAATAATAATTAATAATAATTTTGAAAAAGGGTGCACCGCAAAGTGGCCGCTGCAAATGTACAGTCTAGCTGCTGTCTTCTAAAATGGTGGCGACACTGCTGCCATCTGTTTATAGATTTTAAACCGAACTGCCAACAGGTGAATCTGTAATGCCCATCCCTACTGACTATATTTCATTGGGCTTTCTTGAAATACAGTGATGCCCTTTTCAAAAGTGTATTCCATTGTTAATTCAATTAGATGTGCCTTGAGGATTGGGCTGTTAGTCTGGTTTGAACATGGGACATAGGCGCTTAGGTAAAATTTTCAAAAGAATGCCTCTGATGTTGCTTTCAAAGTTGTTAATGTTCCTTATATATGAAATATATCTGTGGTTTATTCAATTTGCACTTAGGGTGTCTAACGTTTGCTAATATCCCACTGTTGTGGCATGTTAAACTTACATATGTATAAAGCACAGCAATTTTTTAAAGACTATATAACTTCTCTTTTCAGAACTTCACAATGAGTTACCCTGGCTATCCGCCTGCAGGTGGCTATCCGCCAGCAGCTGCAGGTGGCTATCCGCCAGCAGCTCCAGGTAAATATGTTCACTGCATTGGATCATTCAGATAAAGTAGAGCAATGGGATCGAGGGTGGCTCGGAGAATAAAGAGGTTTCACATGTTACTGCACCCATACAAATTCCTGGATTTGTGTTCATGTTCGTATGCACAAATAAAACATGGAAATGGTTACGTGCCAAACCTGGGTCTGCAAAAGAAGCAGTTCTGTGGGTACTTTCAGACGATACGGGGCCCTTTGGCCCCGTACCGGCACCACCGGCTTCGTTCCCTGCCGGGGTCACCCCGTAATGGCACAACAGACGTGCTGGGGGGATCCCGGCGGGGAAAGTGGGAGGGGCCGGGGCCGCGCGGCGCAACGTGCGGCCGCACGGCCCCGCCCCCTCCACGCACCCCGCCGCCCGCCCTCCGAGGAGACGGGCGGGCAGCGGGGCCAATGCGGCCGCCGCGTCCGGCCGATCGTGCCACGGCCCGGGATCCCGCCGGGGATCCCGGGCCGTGGCACGCGGCCAGACGTTACTTTTCCTTGGCCACGGCCCGGGGTCCGTTTGACCACGCTTCCCGGGACCTTCCCCCGGCTAGCCCGGGAAGCGTGGTTCAAACGAACTCCATGTGGGTATTGACCGTGGCCAACATCTGGCGCGCCGCAAACAGACGTACGGGACATGGTGACCACAGGTGGGTATTCACCGTGGTTCACCGTGATCTCGTAACGTCTGAAAATACCCTGTGTTTCTGTCATTAGTACCTTAGTTCCTCTTGTATCCCTTGTTGTGCCTGAATCATCAGGTTGTGGCAGCAGCCAGGAGTGCTTTAACTATCGCCACCTCTGGTGAGAAAGCTGCAGCCTTTTCTGTCTGATCCGGACCTGGCCACTGTCATCCACACTTTAGTAACCTCGAGGCTAGACTACTGCAATGCACTTTCTGTGGAGCTGCCCTCGAAAACGGTTTGGAAGCTGCAGCTGGTGCAAAATGTGGCAGCCTACCTTCTGATGGATGTGGGCTTCCAGGAGCACATTATACACGTGCTCCAAAATCTGCACTGGCTGTCAGTCGTGATCCAGGCTTGATTCAAGGTGCTGGTTTTGACATGTGAGCCTGCCAACTATGAGAGTCTGAGAAGGAGGTGGAATCCTGCTCCCTTACCTGCACTGAAGTGCTAAAAGAGGGCTAGCTTTGCCACCCAATGATTGATGAGCAGAGAGCAGGCTAGCCCGGCATGCAACACTTCAGGCAGGCCTGGTCTACGCTCTACACATCTGTTACTAGCCAGGGATGCTGCTAATGGATCAGTAGTGCTTGGTGATATCAGCCCCTAGGAAGAACCAGCAATCATGGGCACTCCCACATCTCTTGAAGTGCATGTGAACTCATTACAAGAGTACACACACACGGTAAGAGTTGCTCTCTACACCCTAGCTAAGGCTGTGGAAATAGGCAGGGCCCTGAGCCAAACGTGGGGCCACAATTCACGGATTTCCCACAGAAATCCTCCTCCTGCCACAGAATCTCCTGCCCCACTCCTCCCTACACAGAATGTCCAGCCTGCACAAGGGTGGAGCAGAGCAGGAGAGTCCATGGAGGGAGGGGATGGAAAGCTCGGGGCTCCTGCCAGGGAGCTGCATCAAGGGGCTACCAGGGGATTGCCCAGGGCCGGCCTTAGAAATTGCAGGGCCCAGGGTGAAGACAAAATGCGGGGCCCCTTGCTTCCCTCGGCCCTGCCTGCTTTCCCGGGCCCAGCCCACTTTCCCGTTGACAATTACAGAAAATTGCCACACAAATTATTCTTAATCCATCAGTACAACATGCGCCAAATAACATTTAAATCTGTTTTAGATGAAAGGAAGCGCAGGACACACAGATATGGTAAAAAGGCAACAACTCCTATTTATACAAAACAGTCTGGAATGGGCGAGAGCCTTGTCTTCTAGAAAACTCCCCCCAGGAGAAGTCATGCCACAGGCCTTAGACAGACACTCCATGAAAGCAGGAGTGAGGAACCTCAGAGCTGGGACCAAACGCAGCCCTCAACAAGTTTTTATGTAGTTCCTCTATAGTTCCTGGATGGGCCTGGATCTCAAACACCAAACAAGCAATGAAAAAGCGAGCCTAAGGGAAGTGAGCAGACTGAGGGCATGCACACAAGGAGAGGGCTACACACGCACATGCACTAACAGAGAAGTTCAGTTCAAACATTGATCTGATGTTTGACCAGCTGACCTGGATCTAACCACAACTCCTGCACAGCCACAGATTGCACACCCCATGAAACAGGGATGAGGAACCTCAGAGCTGGGGACAAACACAGCCCTCTGCAAGATCTTATGTGGCCCCTTTCCAGTTCCTGTAACTCAAACACCAAACCATGGAAAAAAGCAAGTGAGCAGACTTCTCACTCAGAAGTCTCACTCTGCTCACTCAGACAAGTGAGCAGACTGAGGGCATGCACACAGTAAGAGGGTCCGTCCTTCTCTTGAGCATATTACACGCGCACACGCACACACGCTTACTTCAATTCAAACATAGATCCAGGTCAGCTGGTGAAACATCAGATCAAACAACAACCGCTGCACAGCCACAGACAGCACACCCCGTGAAAGCGGCGAGGAACCTTAGGCCTGGGGCCAAACAGCAAGATTTTATGTTGTCCCTTTCTGGTTCCTGGATGTGTCTGGATTTCAAACACCAAACAAGCAATGAAAAAGCAAGCCTAAGGGAAGTGAGCAGACTGAGGGTATGCACATAATGAGAGGGACAGGTCCATGGTCTGGATTTGCCTTCCTTACACTCCTCCACCCTCCCGGCCCCCAGTTCAAAATTCAAACACAGACCGACCCAGCTGGAAACTTTCCCAAACCATCCCTGACCCCGATCTCCCAAGCTACTCAGTGGCCCCAGTCTGCACCCCAGCCTCCAAATGGTCCCATGCAACAGCAGCAGCCCCTTCCCCCCCCCCATCCTCCAGATGTTCAGCACAACAGCCTCTTCCCCCAGGCCCAGCCAGCTCCAGCCCCTTCCCCCAATTTCCCCCCAGAAGAGAGCCCCCGACTCCCAAATCATGACCCGGTCCCTCTCAGGCTGCGTTCCCACCTGTGGCGGCAGTGGAAGCAGCAGGAGGCGGGGAGGGAAGACATGGCAGCACGGAGGAGCCGGTCAACGGGAAAAGAGTCGGTGGAAACAGGGATCTGCTGTGGCTTCTCTCATTCATGTCATGGCAGGATTTTACACCCTGACGCGCGAGAGAAGCCGTGGCAGATCCCCGTTCGCACCGGCTCTTTTCCCGTCCGCTGGCTCCTCCGCACTGTCGTGTCTTCCCTCCCGCTGCTGCCACTGCTGCCGTAGGTAGGAATGCAGCCTTAGTGACGGGTCGGTGGGCACTCCGGGAAGAGCAGCAGCAGCCCCAAGCGGCCCCCAGCCGGCACCGCAAGTGGCGGGAAACTGAGCATTTTTACTTTGGTGGGTGCCAGCATGCATGCGTCACATCACATGGGGGACCCGGCCATTGGCCTGAAGAAACAACCAACAGTGGCCCAGGTGCCATGGCAGGGTGGGTGGGCCAAGAGGTGAAGTGAAGCCTACCTCCCCTCACTGACCAGTTCAGTAGGGCCCCTCCTCCAGAGCAGCTAATTGGCTAGCATGAAGGGAGGGATCCTTCCTTCAAGCTAGGCTAGCCAATTGGTGCAGTGCTGTTCTGAGAAGGAGCCCTACTGAATTGCTCCGTGTCAGTCAACTGAGTGACCAGAGCTTCAGGACCCCTGCCGACCTCCTGGTGCTGTGGCAGCGGGACACTGCGCACGTTGCGGGGAGGGGGACCAGAGGAGCCTGCCTGGCCCCCTGGGGACTTGTCACTTTGTGCAAAGCAGCTGGAGTTGAGCCGCTAGCTCAGCGCTGCAGTGGCCAAATAAATTGGTCAGACTCCCACCCCAACCGCAGCATGCAGGCTGCAGCCTTCACCAAAGGTGCAGAAGAGGCAGGAAGCATGGGGGGCCCCCAGGGAGCAGGGCCCAGGGCAACCGCCCTGGTCTGTCCACCATAAGGCTGGCCCTGGGATTGCCTTTCCAGCCCAGCAATGCACCCGGCAGCAGCTTCTCCAGCCAGCCCTCCCACTCCTGGCCACTTCCATCCCCTCCCAATAGAGCCTCCCAAGGCGGCAAAGCCAGATGACATAATCCATCCATGCCTCCCTAGGGGGCCCCATCAGGAGAGTCCAGAAGCAGCCAGAAGAAGCAGGAGGGCTGGCTGAAGAAGCTGCTGCTGCTTCTGGGTGAGTTGCAGGGCGTGGAGATGCAAACAGCTGGACCTCCTGCTCTCCTTCTGACTGCCTGCCAACCCCACTCCATTGGACCTTCCAGGACAGTGTGGCTGGATGATGTCATCTGGCTGCGCTGCCCTGGGTGGCCCCTGAGGTGAAGTCAGAAAATGGCCAGAAGCTGGATGGAGAAGTCGGTTTGGAGAATCTGCTGCCGGATGAATTGCTGGGCTGGGGAAGGGAAAGGGGGGGGAGGGGGAAGACAACCTCTGGCAGCCCCACCCCTGCGTGGCCTACTTGGTAGGAGTCCACGCACTACTGCTGCCCTCCATCTCCCCAGCCAGGTCGGTCAGAAATGCTACTGGCCTGGCTGAGGAGGGGGTGGGTAGCAGCAGCGCTCGAGCTTCTACTGCTGCCGCTTGCCTGAGTCCAAGCAGACTGGGGAGTGTGGCGGGGAAGTCAACCAGGCCCGGCATGGTGGGGGACAGGGACCTGCAGAATTGGGCCCTATGGCCCACAGACTCCTGTGGGATTTTAAAAAAGTTCTGCAGAAGAATCTGGGTCTGGGACCTAGGCAACTGGTATCTGTCGATAGTATGGGGGGGCACAGGCAAGTGGGCTGGCCAGGGGCCTCTATAGGGCTTCCAAAAATCAGGGGGGCACGTGCCCCCTGTGCCATGAGTCGCCTATGGGCATGGAGAAGATTTTTGAAACATCCAGAACTCTTCTAGTTAACGACTGGAAGACAGTCTCTGATGGTTGTTCAGTCACCTTCATGAAATTAGCTGGGCGTTTTCAGTCTACTCCTAAACGAATAGGTGCCGTGTTGCAACAGTGAACTCGGCAGTTGACTGTAATTGGCCTTACGATGATAGGAATTTTAGCAGAGGTTAGAACCAACTGGAACCGAGATTGAACTTCAGACTTTAGAATTCTCAAGCTAGCTACCTTTGCCTGCGCCAAGATTTCTCTACACTAAATGCATATAATGTGTGTTTATATAGAGATTACATGGTAGTGTGGGAGAAGATCCCATTACTTGCAAATCATGGAATCATAAGTGGGTTATATAGGTTATTGCTGATCAAACTGAGTTGCTTTAGTAAGGAATGACACATACAGCCTTCCTCAAATTCTGAGTTATTTCTGACTGGATTGCAAAGTAGAAGGGAAAGAGATGTATTTTCTCCTCATTGTCAGAAGCCTTAGCTGTCACACACATCTCTAGGTTCCAGAAGTCCGATTAGCTCCTATGCAAAACTTCAAACCCCTTCTTATCCTCCACTTCCACCATCTATTCTTAAATTGCTGTTGTATGTTTTCAGTATAAAAACCTGCAGTAGATTGAAAATTGGAGATTGGTATAAAATACATGTCACAATTTGTGTAAAATGTTACAATTTTTAATTGCAGCTAGTGATTTGTGGGTGCCTTTTAAAAGGTCTTATTTTTTTCAGAGGGTAGGTGCTAAATTCTGTCTGCAAATCTGGTCTGTTTGTGATGTATTAAGTTGGGTACCCAAAGATTGCTGCACTCAAAACTGCCATTCGCTTTGGAAAATTTTTGCCAGAATAATTAGCAAAGAGTAAGGTATTGTTTGAACTTGACTGAGGAAGTTCTGGGGGGTATTGCTGCATAACTTGTGTCTTGTGTGGCCCACATGGCTTTAACTGTAGTGGTGCCTCTGACTTACCAGTTGTAATTCTTGAATTCTTCAATTCATATTCCTATGAATGAACTTAATGGTCCAGTGATGATTAACACATCCTTACACATATCCAACAAGGTTTCCTTTCATATTGCAATTATGTTATTATATTAGTTTAAGTGTGAGAGTTTAGTCTTTCAAGCCAATTGGTTTTCTTTTCTTGACCAAGTTGTCCAGGTTTCAAAGAAATTAATGTAAATGCTATCAAACTGGTTAGAAGAATGATCAGCTGTTTGGCTAATGATGACCGTGTTTGATTATTTCAGGCAGTAATCCCTGGGGCGCCCCTTCCTATCCTCAATCAAATCCTCCTCCAATTGGGCTGGAAAATCTTGCCAACTATGCTAATCAGTTTACCCCTGACGCCTTTTCAAGCATGGTGAGTATACGTCCATTTGAACTAGGGCTGAAACTCGATATTCAGAATTACTCCATTTTTACCAAGTATCCGGCTACTCGACTTGGTTTTACCGAATAACTGAGGAATCGGCCTGTTACTTGGTAACTCCTCGACTGAGCAAAGGGGGAAGGAGCAGGAAAGGGTGCAAGGGGAACGGGCAGGAAGGAGAGGCAGGGGTACTTCCAAAGAGAGTGTAAAACCTGGCTGTTCCACCAGGCTTTCGACGAAGGAGACAGGTGAAGGGTGGGGGGTTAGGGAGTGGGGGAGGGGTTTTCTTTTAGCTTGCTCTGGGATATTTTACTGTTGTTTTTTAAATTGGTTTTTTATATTCTATTATTTATTGATTGTGTTTTTTATATTTTGTATGATTTTACATGTTGTGAACTGCCCCGAGCTGCCAAGGCAGGAAGGGGCGGCCAAGAAATTGAAGTATAAATAAAATAAATATACCCCCTATAAGGGGACTCAGTACTTGGAAAAATACTTGGTAAAATACCAAGTATTCTACTGAGTACCGAGTACTGTGTTACTGAGGACCGGCCAAACACTCAGGCCCGAAGCTCAGAAATGCTCACAAATATTTTTTTTACTATTTAGTTCAGCCCTAATTTGAACCTATTTTAAACCGGATAAAACCTCAGTGAGAAGCTAGGTTTCTCTTTATGCTGGTTGAGAAGTGTATTTTCTATTTTAAATTTACAAATTCTTTTAATCTCAAATTTAACCCTCAAAATTTCAGTTATTTTCAAGAAAAAGTTTTTTGGAACTTAAATGAGTTGAAAATCCCATTTTTGTTTGTTTGGATGGAAGCAGCATGAAACTAAGACCATGCAATCTTCATCCCCAAGATACTGACTTCTGGTGGCAGCAGGGGGAGGCATTAAGGGGAGGGTGGGGGCCTCCATCCGACACCCAGTGGCAGGGGGAGGTTGGATGGAGGGAGGGAGGTGCCGCCAATGCCGACTCTTGGAGGCGGGTGGGGAGGGAGGGAGGGAAGGGGGGAGGTATGGGATAGGCCTGGGTGGACGGCCTATACACTGGGGTCAGGCAAGGGCTGATGGAGAGAGGGAGTTGTCCATAGGGGTCGTTATGGGTCGGGGAAGGTATGGTTCAAGGGGGCGGATGACCTGCACTCCCCGGGGACCTAGGTGCTTGGTGGATGTGAGGGTCACACACACACACACACCCCACTGAGCGTGAGGGAGGGGCAGGGTCTAGGGTCCGCCGGTGCGGGACTGATGCTGTTAAATGCGAGGTCTTTAGTAAACAAAGCCCTTATAATTCATGATCTGATTATGGAGGAGGCAGCAGACCTCGCATGTATAACGGAGACCTGGTTGGATGATGATGCAGGACCAACGTTAGCTGCTCTCGTTCCGGCCGGGTACGCCGTGCAGCATCAACCTCGCACAGGGGGCCGGGCGGTGGTGTGGCTATTATTTTCAGAGAGGAATGGCCGGTTAGGAAATATCCTGTTCAGGAGATTCCAGGAATAGACGCCCTCCATGTGGTGTTTGATTTGGCTGGGGGTAACCTGGGGGTGCTGCTGGTGTTCCGGGCCCCTTCCTGCCCGGCTGCATCCCTTGCCGCTCTAGCGGAACGGGCCTCGGAGGTGGTGCTGGGCTCCCCTAGGACCTTGGTCCTGGGAGACTTCAACGCCCATGCCGATGCCGGCCTTGCAGGAGCGGAGCAGGAGTTCATGGCCACCAGGGCAACTATGGATTTGCCCCAAATTGTCAACTGCCCGACCCACGTGGAGGGGCATACCCTCGACCTGGTTTTCTGTTCAGGCCTTGAGGTGGGTGATCCGCTAGTGGAGGATGTCAGGATGACACCATTGTCATGGATGGATCATTATCTCCTACAGGCCTGCCTCCTGGCACACCACCTCCAGAAGAGGATGGAACCAGTTAGGTTGGTCCACCCTCGGAGGCTGATGGAACCGCAGAGGTTCCAGGAGGCCCTGGGGGAGTTATCCCTAGACCCTGGCGGCCACGCTGTCGATGAGCTGGTCCAGTTCTGGAACCCCTTGATGGAGGCGGCTATTGACAGGGTGGCTCTGAAACGTCCCTTGCCTCTGTTTCATCACCACAGGGCCCCATGGTTTACCACGGGGCTGCGGGGTATGAAGCAGATAGGTAGGAGCCTAGAGTGACGCTGGCTGAATCTGACTGTCTTCTCCATAGGGCCCATTTGAGGTCCTATGTTGAGGCTGTGAGGACAGCAAAGAAGGAATTCTTTGCTGCTGTCATAGCGTCTGCGAAGTCACGCCCAGCGGAGCTATTTCAGGTGGTTTGGGGGCTGGTTAGTCCAGCCTTCCTCCGCCTGGATGGGGACTTGTCCCAGGCCTGCTGTGAGCAATTTGTCACCTACTTCGCAGACAAGATTGCTCAGATCCAGAGCGACTTCGACACCAGATTGAAGGCAGTAAGTGAGGACGGTGAGGTTGCGGAGGTCCCATCTGGTCCATCTTCTTGGGGTGAGTTTCAGGAAGTGACACCAGCCGATGCGGCGGATGTCCTGGGGTCTGTTAGGGCCACCAGTTGTCAACTCGATCCGTGCCCATCCTGGTTGGTGAAAGCTTCCAGGGAGACACTAGGGACGGTGCTGGCGAGGGTTATCAATGCGTCCCTTCGACAGGGTGGATTGGCGCCCAGCCTTATGCGTCCCCTGCTGAAGAAGCCATCTTTAGACGTGGATGCGCTCGCCAGCTACCACCCTGTCTCTAACCTTCCCTTTTTAGGGAAGGTTATTGAATGGGTGGTGGCACTGCAGCTCCAGCGGCATCTTGATAGCATCAGTTTCCTTGACCCTTTTCAATCTGGGTTCTGCCCCGGCTATGGTACTGAGACGGCGTTGGTGGCTTTGGCTGACGATCTCCACCGGGAGATGGA